>JAPDKR010000047.1:0-214299 GCA_027569675.1 Penicillium crystallinum
TACCTTCCTATATAAAATTAAGTAATTTATAAAGTAATTAACCTTAAATAAGATATACTTCTTATAAAAATAATAAGATTTCTTATAATTTACCTTATCTTTATAGTAAAAATTAAAGTATTTTAATATTAGAACTATAATAAAGGAAAATAATAGTATATTATTTAAAAGATTATACTAAATTTTATATATAAACTAGGTCGAACTAGGGTTTTACTAGGTTTTCTAGGGCCCTAGTGACTAGGTCTGGGTTAGGTCTGGGTTGGGGACTTTCGACCTAGACCCAGACTGGGTTGGGTCCGGGTCGGGACTTTCGACCCAAAACCTAGTCTTGCGGAAGCCTACTCCCGGTCTAGCGGGAAAACTTATATTGACCACCACAAATTCAATTAAATCGATAAAAATAATCGGAGTTCAGATCTAGCTTATATATAGGTATATATATATCTAAAAAATAAAATAATAGTAAATATCACTATATAAAGGTTGTGGTATATGTCTGTTTTTGGCTACTAGAATAAGACCCTAATAAACGCTGTTTTTTCCCCTCCTTCCCCTCCCCCCTCCCTACTCTTTTTTTATAATTAAGGCTAATATATTAAAGAGACTAATTAAGAATAGCTACTTAGGTAAACTAATATTCTATTAGTAATTAAAGAGACTAATATTAATATTTCTAGCTTTAAATACCTATCTCCCTCCCTAGCTAATATAGTAAGTTAACCTAAAATTTTATATTAAAAATACTAGCTATATAGAATAATCTTTATTAATAGTCTTAATTAATTAAACCTTTACTCTATATAATATCTTAATATCCTTCTAACCTATTAGATTATATATTAAACTAACTTATAAAAAACTTCTAACTCTATATATAAAATTTTATTCTATAACTATAAGAAATTAAGGAATTATATATTACTAATAAAAAGTAGAAATAAAACTATACTATATCTTAGAGATAGATATATATTAAAGAATGTCTTTTAGTTAAAGAACCCTTTTAATTAATTCTTAACCTACTAGAAATATATAAACTCTCCCTCTCTAATACTAATATATATAAAGTACTAGCTTTTGAACTATATATATAGTCTATACTAAGCTATACTAACTATAAAGAGATATAATATATATTTAATATATATATAACTAGATAATTAATTTTACTATATCTAATTTAATAGTATTTTAGTTAATATAAATCTATATAACCTAGCTTATTTATAGAATATATTACTACTAAGTAATATTACTAAAATTTACTTAGTACTATATAACTTATTAAAGCCTAATCCTATTACTCTTCTATTTAATATATTAGAAGTTATTATAAGATTTAAAATTATAGATTTCATCTATATAAATTATATATATCATAAGATTTACCTATTTATACTATTTAATAACCCTTAGTGTCACCTATAGGTAACCCTTAGACCACCTTAGTGGTAGGGTAGGTAGAGGGTTATAAGGGTTACCTACGGGTCACCTATAGGTCTAGTTCCTATATATCTTAAATATATATTCTAGCTATGTGTAATGGATAAAGATCCTTACAAACTGCCAAGATGGCAGATCAATACATTGAACCTAGAGGGTTATGTATCTTACATCAGTTCGTGGAGAATCATGTGTGTGTGTTGGTATATAATACGGAGTTTGGGATGTTCTCACGAACGTGAGAACATAATGGCTTTCTGGCCGAGTTGGAAGATGGCGCCCCAAACCGTTATCCTTTACAAGATACTAGTAGTACTATTACTAAGCCCTAAGCCCTTAAATAGAGATCTAATCACTTATAAATAATATATCTTCTAATATATATATTATATAGGCTTAGATTCTAAACCTAATAGATATTAAGACCTTCCTAAACCTAGTAGATAAAGTTATTAAGGATGATTTAACTACTATTAATAATATTATACTTAGTGAATTCCTTCTAGAGATTAACGAGGATAAAATTAAGGTTTAAAAGCCATAGATTCTATATAATGAAGCTATTTAGGCTTTAAAAACCCTATATTTATATAAAGAGCAGTAGGATCAGGGTGAAACCTCTCTAATCAACGCTCTTCATAAATATAAAAGGGTACTGGAGGCTAGGAGAATAGGGGAGCAAAAGCAGAGGGATATCAGAAGCTATTTTAAAATTTAGAGCATAAATTTGTATGTAAATCAGATATATATATTTATTATAGGGGTCCTGGATTTAACGAAAACCTCGATTTAACGAATATTTGACTGTGTCTCATTTGTTTCGTTATAACTGGGTTTTGGTGTAGTACTAGGGTTCGCCATTTGATGAACACCGGAAGTCAAAGCATGCTCGCGCCAACGTCAACATACACCTGGCATACAATTACAGTTATAGAGTATAAAACTCCGAGACCCGATCTCGGCAGTCGGGTAACGGGACTCGGGGTCGGGAGCTTAATTGGGAATAATCAGGTTCCCACGGTGAGCGGGGATCGTATTGAACGATATCATCTATAGTGGATTTGTTGGACCGATAGCCTATCGCCGCTCATCACTCAATGACGTTAATATAGGATAGCCCCCAAAAGCTAATGAATATTTACTCTCAGATCCACGTATATGCGGGGTATACTCCGTCCTCTAGATGAAGATATAGATCTGCACATCTATTAGTCTATGAATTCTAATACTAGATACTACCCTGGGGTTCGGAAAGGATTTCTTTATCCATGTTGCCATGAGCGCTAAAAGCACGAGATTGGTGGGACCCTCACATATCGTGGGAACCAAACGGCCGCACCTCAATGTACATGGTTTGTGAACGCGGAATATAATCCTGATCTCCGTAAGGTTGCAATTTATCCTGCATTCGCGCCCCGTCACGACATTGTAGCTTATGGAGGCATCATACGCTGATCCTCATAGTGTCAAGGGTAAGAGACATATATATCTATGTACCTATCGCGTATAGACCAGCTCAAGACATTGTACAACCACTAGGACTCTGTGGGAAAATGAAGCTCTTTCCCTTCCTTTGTCTTGTGGGTCATGTGGCGGCCATTTGGCCTGCACCTCAATCTCTCACTAATGGGAGCTCCACTGTTTGGCTGAGGAAAAATTTCTCAGTCACTTACAATGACGAGAATGTAGGTGTTCTTGACGAGAATTTTGTATATGAGAAGTCTTTATGTTGAAAGAAGCCGACGCTGATCTATATCCATAGCTTCCGCAACTAAGGGGGGCGGAAGGATCAATCCCGAAAACAATTTCGAGCCTGGAAATCATCAAGGCAGCTGTGCAGCGGGCGCGGGAATCGATATTCACCAGCAGTATCGTTCCTTGGAAGTTCCATCCACGAAATGAGCTCAATAAATTCGAGCCCCCCGCTGGTGCATCCAAAATATTCATCGAGAAACTTCAAATCACCCAGACGACAGAAGATGATGAATCGAATTTTAGACCCATCGCAAGGGCAGTTGACGAGACGTACAATTTGACAATTGACACCGACGGGGCCGCGGCGATCGTGGCGGTATCATCTATTGGTGTTTTGCATGCATTGGAGACGTTCACTCAGTTATTTTACTCGCACTCCGTCGAAAGCACGGGGGTTTATTCTAACCTCGCCCCTCTCCATGTGCACGATGAGCCAAAGTTTGGCCATCGAGGATTGGACTTGGATGTGTCCCGAAACTGGTTCCCGAAAGAACACATCCTGCGAACCATCGATGCCCTGTCTTGGAATAAATTCAACCGACTTCACATTCACATGACCGATGCACAGTCGTGGCCCCTCGATGTTCCTGCGCTACCGGAACTGTCGAAGAAAGGTGCTTATCAAGCCGGGCTATCCTACACCCCTCAGGACATTGAGGACATCCATGTCTATGGTATCTATCGTGGTGTAGAGATCATAATCGAAATAGATATGCCCGGCCACACAACCTCGGTGGGATTTTCGCACCCAGAGCTCGTCACTGCATTCCGCCAGGAGGCATGGCAGGACTATTGTTCTGAGCCGCCTTGTGGGCAATTGAAGCTAAATTCAACACCAGTTTACGACTTTGTCACGACACTACTCGAAGATGTACTGCCTCGTGTCTCTCCATATTCGGCGTATTTCCACACGGGCGGAGACGAGATTGACAACCGCGATCACTTGCTGGATGACTCGGTTAATTCCGATGATATTGCTGTTCTAGCCCCCCTGCTTCAAAAGTTCGTTGATCACAGTCATGACCTGGTCAGAAGAGCAGGTTTGGTACCCATTGTATGGGAAGAGTTGGTTCTCGATTGGAACATCACCCTAGGCAATGATGTGATTGTTCAGACCTGGGTCGATGACCAATCCTTGAGTAAAGTGACCGCTAGAGGTCACCAAGCTCTCTTCGGGGATAACCCAAGTTGGGTAAGTACAACAACCTATCGTCACAGGTCTCTTTTCGTGCATTAACAACCTCCAGTACCTCGCGTGTGGACACGGAAAATGGTTCAACTTTGAAAACGCCGATACTCAAGCCAACTATCCATACACCGATTTCTGTTCGCCGATCAATAACTGGCGTGTGATGTATGAGTACGACCCAACCGCTTCTCTGTCTGCCGCGCAAGCAAGATTGGTAATCGGAGGGGAGGTCCACCTTTTCAGTGAGCAGACGGATCCGTCGAACCTTGACCCAATGGTCTGGCCACGATCGAGCGCAGCGGGTGAGGTTCTGTGGTCTGGCCGTCAAGATTCAAGTGGGCAGAATAGAAGCCAAATTGACGCGGCAGTGAGACTGTCTGATTTCAGAGAGAGAATGGTCCTACGGGGAATCAAACTGGCACCTGTTCAAATGGCCTATTGCACACAATATGATGGTGATTGCACGTGGTGAAAATTTCACCGGGAAGGGCTCACTTGGCGACGATAGCACAATATGGTTACTACCTAGGTATCCTGATAGGCGAGTTTTATATCATTATCCACAGTGATATAAATCATGAAAAGTTATATTCAGGTCGTGAAGCCGGGCCATACAATATACCTTTCCTGCCATGGTTTCAAGTCTTCAATATCAATCTCTCTAAATCCCTTATTGAATATATGAGAGTGCCAAGGGCTTAATGTATTTGTATGTCCTATGCTAGCAAATTTCACAGACAAAGAAAAGCACCAGAGGTCCAGATGAAAGACCACTTAGCAATGTATTGCAGGATGAGCCCTTCAGGTCTCATAACTGACAGGGGGGTAAGAATGACGAAGTAATGGTCTAGGAGAATAGGATCCTCCCTGGAATCAAACTTATCAACTTTACCACGGCAAAGAGGATCTTAACTCAAGCAATCCACCATGATTTGATCGATATTTAAAAAGTAGGTTGTCTTTCCTTTCTCCCCTGGGGGTAGAGAAGGTGCTCGATATGCCAGTTCTTGTCCCTGTTGTATTGGTCATGCATGCAATATCGGCTGCTCTAGAGCGTCCCTACTCAGCGAGAAGGCTCACGAGACCCTCACATTTCCCGCAAATTGCGTCACCGACTGGATCGCCAATTATGCTCGGCGTTTGGAATCTGGGGACACGCGTGGGATTGGCGTTCCTGGTAGCGGATAGATAGTGGGTAGGGTGATGGATGGAAAAGTTATTCGAGACTGCTTCATTGCGTCTTCTAGGTTGTTTCCGATGTCAAGTTGCTCAGGGTTGCACATTGTTGCTCAGCGAGTCATGTACCTGATATAACCCCTGGAATTTTTTTGGCCTAGGAGGTTCTGAAGTCAGCGACCAGTTACAAAAGGCTCGCTGAATTAATACGCAAGGCAGGCACATGCGAAAAGAAGATCAAGTGTCTCAGGGCGTCTGGCATATGTTTGTGACTATATAATATTACAAAGTCAGTCCCT
Organism: Penicillium crystallinum; assembly: GCA_027569675.1. Taxonomy (NCBI): domain Eukaryota; kingdom Fungi; phylum Ascomycota; class Eurotiomycetes; order Eurotiales; family Aspergillaceae; genus Penicillium; species Penicillium crystallinum. The sequence goes on from JAPDKR010000047.1 coordinate 5,866, forward strand.
ACGGAGGAACACAGTCACAGGGAACACGCAAAAGTCCGACCTGATCCTAGAGCAATAATATTCCTTGTTTGCGGCTCGATACATGAGGACTATATCTCCACATTAAGATATATGTGTTACATCGTGCACCTCCTTGGGCGCCACGTCCTCTAGCCTCTCGTCTGTGCCCTCCAGATCTTCTTCGGGGGCGACGTGGTCTTTGATCTTCAGCCATATCATCGGGGCAGCGCAGACAGTAGAACTGGCCAAAAGGATCCAGTTGCTAGCAAATTCAGCCATATAGGGCGGTTTCGTGGAATCCCACGCCCACATGACACCAGCCCCGGCAGATTGAATTCCTTTATAGAAACCAACATAATTGGCACTTTTTCGGCCGGAGTTGCTCAGCGTTCCAATATACCTAATGAGATCATAAGCTTAGTTGTTGTCCAAGTTGAGATACAGGTGCAACCACAAAGATGAAGATGACAATCACATACCAGTATACCGCGCCTTGCCAGACGACATCATAGAACCCATAGGAAAAGTAGAGAAACATCGGCCCTCCGTATCCGGGATCAGTCCAGTCGGTGTTGATACTCGGCTTGGCACCTCCGGGCGGGCGAGTGTACGTCTTCTGGAACACGTATCCACCTCCGTGAATGATCATCGTCAGACTGAAGAGAATAACAAGCATTCCCTTGGCCCGTACGCTACGGCGGAAATACTCCCAGTCCATCACACTGAGAAAACAAGCACCGAGGATGTGCGCAATGTAATATAGGAAGGTGTTGAGGGCCTTGGTGCGAGTGTTGAAGTAAGCGCTGTTAATGGAGTTGGTCTGGTAGGAAATAAACCAGTTGGACGACCAGAACATGGGGAAAAGCAACAAGACAGCTGGTTCGCTGCGAAGAGTTGTCCAAAGTCCGATCAGCTCAGATTTCCAACTAGGGTTCTTCATCAGAATAACTTTGGACCCATCCGACCGCACGACCTTTTTGACATCGCAGATGAAGAGCCCAATCACGGCTCCCACAAAGGTCAAGATGATAAAGGCAATGTAAGTACTGTCTGGCACATTGACGTTGGTTTTCTCCTGAATACTGTTGGCAAGAACGATCTGCCATGTTATCAGCATCTAGGATCACGGTCTTTCCTCACCATCCAGGGGTACCTAGGGCACGAAAAGAACATATTAGAGGAGAACTTACCAGACTGCCAATACATGACCCCACGTTGAAGATGGACCAAAAGAGAGTAAAATAACGTCCTTTTTGCCGTTCGAGCGGATAGGACACCATGATTGTGCCCTGCGCAGTCCACAACAGACTAGAGCACACACCCAGCAAGAAGCCCGCAAAGATATTGAATCCCGGAACGTGTTTGTGCAAAGACGCGAGCAAGCTCGCTACGTAGATGCAGTAGCCGATACCTCCACAGGCGAGCGTGATTCGCACCCCCAGCCGGTTCACGATCGTACCCGAAAAGAAGCTGGTGAATGCAGAGGTTACATATAGCGCTGTGTTCTGTCCGGTCCAAAGTCAGCAATATTTACCCAACGAGATCCTCGAGCTGTTACCATCTTGTCCACCAGGGTCGCATCCGTCATTCCACCGCCTCCCATGCCGCTGAGAGCATTGAACATGCCAGGGCAAAGAAAACAGATCAGTGCCACCATGACCAGCTGGAATAACGGTGCAGTATACCAGTTGCGGAGCTTGGAGTAGACGATCCCATGCTTCGCGCTTTGGTTGGCGGCATTGTCGACAAGTTCCGACTCAGCTGCAGAAATAGCAGAGCTCTCTTTGTCTGCCATCACGGAGACCTTATATATATCTTCCCAGGTGTAGGATAAGAAGGACACAAAGACCAGGGCGATCGGATGTTCGGGGGGGAGGCAGTTCTACATTTATGGGAACACCGTCTTATCAGAGATGTTACGCTCTAAGGGTTAAGGATCGCACGTCATAAAGAACAATAATCACAACAGTCAAGCACGTGCGATATCGTATTCTACAATGTGGCGTGTGAAGGGTGGAAAGGGCGGTTAAGACAGGCGCATGTTCGACTCCGTACTCCGTATATTGGACTCCATACTCCAAATTCCTGCCTCCGCGAAGAAAAGGAGACAAGAAAGAAAAAAGGTCTATGGTAGAGTTTCGGCTAACGAGCTTCAGCCAATCGCCATACTTTGATTGAAGGTTAGTCTTATAAAAATGGGCTGGAACTGCGGAACCAGATGGGGGCCATTCCATATCCGAATCGGGTAATGCTCGCCGACAGCCGCCCCATCAACACGATCACTCGGTCATTGCAGCTCTACTCTACATATTCCGTAAAGAGGACTAGATTCTCGAATGTGAGTAAATGAGATAACACCTCAGCTGAATGACAACATTCACGGATGTCACTATCCACCATATATATGCCCTTGGCGCAAGATACAGAATTGCGACATCTGTCGGAGAAAATATATCTACGCACGCCGACAAGATAGTATTGGTCCAGTCCAATGAAACGTAATTTATAGTACATTATGGACAAGATCAGAGTGCTGATATAACTACTATCAAATGCCATCTGATCCTAATATTTATCGATCACTAGCATAGGTCTCATGGCATGGACTATGAAACCGCTTCCTCAGTAGAGAACCTCGCCTGTTGTAAAACACTGTGAACGGCCAAATGTTGCCGAGGTCGCGCGGCAGAGAGAATCCGTGTATCAGACTTCCGGCCATGGTTAACTTGATGAAATACCGAAAGACTTTCGGTGGAAGAGCCACCCGAGAAGGTTTCGATCAATCGCGCAATATCGTCAAGGATGGGTTGCGCCAAAGCCAGCCCGTGAAAAAACCGCTTGATGCCGACCAGGCATAACTCTGCTCGACTGACCGCAAACTCTAGACTCAGAAGGTCCGGTTCAGTCGACGAGTGCGCGATAAACAGGATCAGCCGGACGGCATGATAGACACAGACCCCGGTCGCAAACTCAAGCAGCCGGGGTTTGATACAGCTTTGGTTGAGGTCGCAGAAGAGATTGACCACCGCAAGAGCATGTTCAATGCACGCTGCCTGTGCCATTTCAACAAATTGTGCGTCAACGGTGCTCAGAACGACCCGGGGCGGAGCTTCCGGGTACCCTGGGAGAAAAATCCGATATAGATCGAAATAGCATCCATGCCATAAGGTGATCATCATAATATGCCGGGGGAGCCAGGAACTATTGATCAAGCTCTCTAACCCTGCAGGTGAAATCTCGGCTTGGTTTGGCATGTCTGTTTTGGCTTCGGAGAGGATCTCGGAGAGGCCCCCAGTCACGTCTTTGAGCTGTAAATAAGGCTCGCTGCAAACAGCAAGCTCCCGTGTCAGCTTCATGATGTCTCTTCGAATTGAGGCCAGCCGAATACACAAATTAAGTGAGCCCATTTCATTGCGGTCCCTCAATGCGTCGATGACAAGAGCGTCACCGCCTGGGGAACTCAGCAAACCAAACGATTCTTCACTCGACGGTAGGTGCAGATATATGCATTCGAAGGGGCAAACTTCAAATTCCGTCAGTCCAATAGAGAAATATGACTCTAGTAACTTGAAACACCATACTGTGCGGCGCCTTGTCTCCTCAGGGATTGGGTCCAAATACGTGTGTTCATGATTCAGACCCATGGCAGATGCCGCACGGGCAGCTATCGCGGTCAACATAAAGGCTTTTTCATAGCTCCCTGTCGCCATCCGATAGCTGATAGTCAACAACAGAGCCTGCAAACGAGGCATTGATGGATGCTCCAGTCGCCGCCATATGGTTTCTTCTGCACTCAATACCCATGCCGCGCTCATCGCCCGACTGACAGGCAAATTATTTTCATTCACGTGAAAGGAAGTCAGAGCGCAGATTGCGAGAACCAGTGGTCGCTCCAAGGTGCCTTCTTTACATTGAGCCAACGTCGACGATGGATGCAAGAAAGCATAGGATGGGACAGGATATAGATGCTCGAAGAACTTGTGGACAAGTTCTGTCGCTTTTGATGGAGATGGGTCTTCGTGAGCTGGCTGTTCGCCCTGGTCAGAGCTCGGGCCGCTGTTCTGAATCAACATTGGTTCATATGCTGAAGCAGTAGGATCAGCTATGCAAGCTTCGGGAGATATAGAGGTGGATGTAGCATATTGCTGATCGCCTGCGGGGTTGCTATCACGTCGCTGGGTTCCTCTTAGAGCTGAATAGGAACAGGGTCTGTTGTGCTTGATGCAGTTGGTACATTGCGGATGTGTGTTAGAACATCGAATTTTCCGCGCTCGACACTCCAAACAAGAGTTGGGGCCTCGTAGCCGTTTTGGTCTATGCTCGTGGTGTGTATTCAACCGCTGACTACCGGTTTGAGACGGCTCGCCGGTCCGAGTAAAGGAACATTGGAAGCCCAACCGCTCGCAGTTGCGGCAAATAGAAAGTCGACCATCACAGCCAACCTGATCCACGATCAGTGATTGAATTCTTCTCAATTACATTTTATGTAGTAGATACTATCATTTGCAACGGGGCATACCTTGCGAGCTCGGCACTCCTGACAGACCTGTTTCGCTCGCGGGTTTGCCGTCCTGAAAACAGAGAGATAAGGTGATATTGATGGATCGGCTGTCGGCATTGTAATAACCAAGGTGCATCAATCAGATCCTCCAAGGTCCACATGTATAGTAAGGTGTAGAGTAGCATTTTGATAATGCGGGGAAGCCTGGAGCTCTCGAGACGGGGACTGACTCATCCGGAAGGACTGGCCGACATCCGGAGGTTCCCCTGATGGGGTAAGTCGGTCCGACAACCGGATCCTCCAACATTCTGCTCAAACGAAGTCGAAACGATTGGAACGATGCGATCCATCGTGCCCCATGAGCCCCAATGTTGCATCCGAGCTAGAACGCGGCCACGCGTGCAAGAAATTGTGCATAAGGCGTGATTGATCCGCACCATGTCGGCCACAATCTTCGAAAGATCGCAAGCGAGTTGTGACGGCTTCACCTGGGCTCCCTCTTTTCAGCGAACTGTGGTTGCTACTGCCGCAGACACCGAAGTCCATCATGGCCACTCATACAGCGTCTATGCGACCCAATATCATCTTCATTATGGCGGATGATCATGCCTCAAAAGCTATCTCCTGCTACGGTGCGGGGATCAACCATACACCGAACCTCGACCGAATCGCTAACGAGGGGATGCGTTTTGATCATTGCTATGTCACTAACAGTATCTGCACTCCCTCACGTGCAGCCATCCTGACCGGAACACACAACCACGTCAATGGCGTGGTTTCCCTCGATTCGAAAATCCAACGGCATACTCCGAACGTGGCAAAGCAGCTTCGTGGGGGTGGCTATCAAACCGCTATGATTGGCAAATGGCATTTGGGAGAGGGGAAATTGCACGAGCCCACAGGATTCGATCACTGGGCGGTGCTCCCAGGACAAGGCGATTACCATGACCCCGAATTCATCACCCCAACCGGTACACACGTCGAGGAGGGATACGCAACGGATATCATCACCGATATGACCCTGGATTTCATTCGGCGTCGGGATCAATCGAAGCCATTCTTTGTGATGTGCCACCACAAGGCGCCGCACAGGAGTTGGGAATATCAGGAGAAGCACAAGGATCTGTATCAAGACCCCATCAGGCTCCCCGATACATTTTCAGACGACTATAAGAATCGCGCAAAGGCCGCAGCAGTGGCTAAGATGCGCGTCTCGGAAGACCTTTCATACAAGGACCTGGGTCTTGCGCAGCCCGATGGTGATCGACGAAGAGTGGGAGAGAAGATGGCCGGTGGATTGCGGAAGATTCCATCCCCTCCCACCGACGACGAGGTTCAAGCGATGAAGCTCATCGACAATGAAGATGGCACAGTTTTCCGATTCCAATCAAGAACCGAACTGGCTGAGTTCAAGTTCCAACGATACATGCAACGGTACCTCCGTACTGTGCAGAGCATTGATGACAATGTCGGTCGCATATTGGACCTTCTGGACTCGGACCCTCAGCTGGCGGATAACACCATTGTCATCTACACATCGGACCAGGGCTTTTTCCTCGGCGAACATGGATGGTTTGACAAACGGTTCATTTACGAAGAGAGTTTTCAAATGCCATTCATGATTCGGTATCCCAAGGAAATCCAGCCGGGTAGTGTGTGTAGTGATATTATCTGCAATGTCGATTTTGCGCCCACCTTTTTGGATTTCGCCGGCATCATCACACCGACGTACATGCAGGGGCGCTCATTCCGCTCGATAGTAGCAGGTGCTTGCCCCGCAGACTGGGATCAGCTGGCCTATCACCGGTATTGGATGCATAACGATGCCGAGCATGAAGCGTATGCGCACTACGGAGTGCGCAATCACCGATACAAGTTGATTTATTGGTACAATGATGATCTGCTCGTCGATGGAGCGCGGCCCGGAGGCGAGGACTGCCGAGAATGGGAATTGTTCGACTGTCAGGAAGATCCGCTCGAGCTGTTTAATTGTTATTCCGATCCGAAGTATGCAGACGTCGTGGTCGAGATGACCAGCTTATTGGAGAGGAAGATGGCAGAGATCGGCGACGAGACAGCGCACTAATAAAAGGAACTGCACTGGAATCGACAACCTTGGAAGCATATACAACATAGAGGATATACGGAGTACGGATTACAATACTAGAGTCATACATCTGATTGACATGGGGCTCCCTAGCTGCCACGTCAGCTCCAACCTACCTCCTTTTTTTCGTACAGACTACTCCATACCACACGAGAGAGTGCGCCCAGAATTTTCCAGCTGGTAAGCTCCAACTTACATTTGATTTCGTATGATCCATCAATATTTATTTCAGAAGATATATCAAGTCGTATGTAGATCTCTCTTGTCAACCATTCTCCAACATCATTATGCATTTCTCAACACATCTATTCATAGGGAGTATATTATACATATACCTATGGAGTACGGAGTACATGGATGTGTCTAAGTACTCCATCCGTCCACGCCGATTTACGTGAACTTCGAAATACAAAATCCATACGTTATATACAACATGAGCCTACTAAGCCCTCTCAATTGGTCATCCCACGACTCCACGGTTGCACATTACTTTAAGATCAATGCCTACTGGTTCTTGCACGTATCTGCTAAATCACTACCCACTCATCCTCGTGCCTCCAAGTTATACATCGATCTAGACTGCGAACAGGATGGGAGATCTACAATGGAGTACTCCGAACTGCATGCCTGTTCGAATGTTGTCATTTTCGGCAAACATCTAAATGATCAAGAAGTCCATGCCATCCAGACTACATTAGTGTATTCAATTATTGGAGTCTCAGTTTGGAGTCTCAGTGCCACTGTTTACGCATGCTCCAACAGAAACCACTTAAATGGAGTGGGATACCGACGATCGCTGTTCAGCCAGCCACCTATGTTCTACTCAATACTCTATCTGGCCCAACTTATACGGAGAACGGAGTATGGAGTCCGTATATTGGTACTCGTAGGGGCGGTGTAGGCTGAGTCGCTGGGTATAATTGGTAGAATACCTAGATCTAATGTGATTTATCGAGGTATTTAATTTTTTCTGTCGTTGCATTCCAACCCTGACCATGACGCAGGTGGCCGGGTCGCATACCGGATGATCATTGCCGTATATCAAATGGAGCAATGTAGTCTCTCTCATCCGTAGCAAAGATACGGAGTACATTCAGACACTGTCAATGTATCAGGAGAGACAGCCCCTGGCTGAGCGGCGGGTGCCGGTGGTTATCCGTTCCCCGGTGGAGACTGTTCTCAGCTTTGATGTCGATCTCATGCATCAAAAGCAAACCTCACATGAGTATTCTGCATTCTGACATCACATCAGAAGAACTTGAATTGCTCCTTACCTGCAAGGACGATCGTAGTCGTGCTCCTTCCCGCATGCACCGGGTTACTAGAACGAACGGCCTAGAGTCCTTGCGTCTGCCGTCTCTTGTGTTCTCGATACCTCCGTAGATTATGCTTGATCGTGTGTTAGACCCTGTGTGTTCTCTCTTAAATAGGTGCCTCGAGTTCTGTGCGCTCACATCGAAACGTTCCTTGTTCCATATCGCTCATTTCCTCAGGACCGAGACTACAAAACTCCCATCCTGACACCTCCTGGGCCCACGATGATTGGGTATCCAACCAATGCACCGCCGCTGATTGATGTGGTAGTCGCGATTGGAGTGGTTCTACTCGCGGGTTCTGTTCTTCGGTTTGCCTTTGCGGTGGGATCAAAACTGCCATTGATCAATTCAAATTCGTTTTTGAATTTTGGAGTCAAGTCTCGTCGCAGCTATGTTGCCGGTGCTGCTGAGCTGATCAAAGCTGGTTTCGCTCAAGTTCGTCTTTTGGACCTTTAAACCCGGATCGTACCTGATTTTGAAGGCTCATGCATTATTCTAGTCTGCCAAAGGATTTCGACTGATCACTGACAATGGATGTCAAGTTGTACTGCCACCCAAATATCTCAATGAGATCCGTAACCACCCAGATATGAGCCGTGACAAAGCATCGGCAAAGGAACTTCACTCCCATCTCCCTGGCTTTGAGCCATTCCGTGAGGGATCAAAAGATGAGAGAATCATGCATGATGTCGTTCTCACGAGGCTAACTCGCACGCTGGGTAAGATCTCGCACCGAAGGCAGGAAATCACATTCAGTACTAATAAGACTGCGACAGGCCGGGTCACGGAGCATATCTCACAAGAGACTGCTATGGCAGTGCAGAAGCACTGGACTGACGAGAAGGGCAAGTCACCGAAAGAAAGTTAGGATAGACAAGTCAGACACTAACTGGAATTAGAATGGCACGCCATACCTCTTCGGACCACCATCACTCCAATGCTGGCACAAATGTCATCTAGGGTATTCCTCGGCGAGTTGTTGTGCCGTGATCCCAATTGGTTGCATATCACTATTAACTACGCGGTTCATGTTATTCGCGCCACCGAAAAACTGCGTCAGTGGCCTAAGCCTCTTCGACCCTTCGTCAATTGGGTGCTTCCTTCTTGTCGCCTGATTCGAGCGGATATGAAGCAAGCCCTGGCCATGATTACACCGATCCTCAACGAGCGACGGGCAAGCAGAGCTGCGGCCCTTGCCACAGGCAAAGCCCCGACACAACACAATGATGCGATTGACTGGATGGAAGATGTCGCCAAAGGTCGCCCCTATAACCCAGCCATTTCCCAACTTCTCCTTTCTATGGCTGCTATCCATACCTCGGCAGATATGCTGACACAGATCTTATTTGATCTCGCTTCTCAACCGGATCTGATCCAAGCGCTGCGAGAGGAGATCATTACGGTCACCCGCGAAAACGGGTGGAGCAAGATCTCACTCTACAAGCTCGTTCTTATGGACAGCGCCATCAAGGAGAGTCAGCGATTGAAACCCGTTGCAATGAGTAAAGTTCATCATTCTTCCAGCTCGAGCATCCGCTAATGAGATTGGTTCCAGCTCCAATGCGCCGTCTGACCACCGCCGATGTTGAGCTATCCGACGGAGTTTTCATCCCCAAAAATACCACCATTCTCATCTCCGCCGATAGCATGTGGGATGAGAAGAACTACGAAAACCCGCAGACCTTCGACGGTTATCGCTTCCTCCGGATGCGCGATGTTCCCGGTCAACAAACCGCCGCTCAGCTGGTGGCGCCTTCTCCGATCCACCTCGGCTGGGGCTTTGGGCAGCATGCCTGTCCCGGGAGATTTTTTGCCGCTAATGAAATGAAGATTGCCCTCTGCCAAATCCTGATGAAGTATGATATCAAGCTGGACGACGCACGACTACCGCAGGTCAGGAAATTTGGAGTCTCTATGACCGCTGACGCGGGAGCAAATCTGGTGGTCCGGAGACGCCAGGAGGAATTGTCCCCGGAGGATTTGGGATGCCAAGCTTGAGGGGCGAATGAGAAGCGTATTTGGCCTGGGGATACGGTCTCAAGATTCAACCACCTTCCACACTGCCTCGCAAGCATCAAATTAGTTCAAATGTCTAAAGACCTCCCGCTGTGATCGGACTGGGAATATGAGGGCTCTTTCTGTAAGCACAACGTTAGATCCCAATAGACATAATGAATCGTTGTTCGAAATTACTCGATTACCCTCGATATAACACCTCGCTCTTGGCCGGCATCTCCCGCCTTTTCCGGTCACATGAACGGGGAGAGTTCCTATCAATGAGAGCGAGAAGATCGTCCTTTGACATCACAACGCGACGCGACTACGAATTCCCCGGTCTTCTGCGACGAGGTTTGATTGGTGCCCGCATTCTCCATCACTCTATGCATCTGCCAGTCGTCGATATGAACTATCCATTGGTTTAGGGCACTCTCCGCATTTCCCCCAATTGGGTAACTTATCTTGTCCTAGAGGATGTCGGGTAAATAGGGCCAGACTGATGCGACGGGTCTATTCTAATTCTTGAAGGAATCAAGTATTATAAAGTCCTGGTTCCGACGAGAGTGTCCCCATGTTCAGTTCCGTCTGTTGCACATAACACATTCGGTTTCAATTTCTCATTTCCGAACCAAAACCTCTCCTAAAGATGGCGACTGACTCGGAAAAGATAGAAGTGTTCCATCATGATGCCGAATTAGATCCACAATCCCCGGGAGAGGCCCCTCTTCCGGTCAGCCCCAGGGATCTCATGTCCCTAGAAAAGGTTGACCAGGCCTTGAGTGCAAAAATGCACCTTGTGAACGACGTGTGCCTCCGTTGAGATGTATGCTCCTCAGCTTGCGACCTCCCACTTACTAGTATAGGCAATTGATACTATTGGATTCACGGCTTATCATACAAAACTCTTCTTCCTCAATGGTTTCGGGTCTGTGCATGTCTGATTAACGAGGAAAGCCAGAAACTGGATGCTGATCAGCGATTAGATATGCGGTTGATTCTCTCTTGGTCTTCCTGATGAGTATCACGTCGGGCCAAGTGGTAGCTCAGTATCCCCCGGACTTTTTAAGAGGCGCGCAACTGGGCCTGTATCTGGCTCTCTTAGTCGGGGCCCTGTTTTGGGGAAGTACGGCCGATGTCATTGGCCGCAAATGGGCTTTCAATTTTTCGTTGCTCATAAGCGCGATCTTTTCAATCTCAGCGGGTGCTGCTCCTAATTACCCCGCCTGGGCTACTCTTGTGGCCCTCTCAGCCTTCGGCTCGGGTGGCAACTTGGTTCTCGATACAACGGTCTTTTTGGAATATCTCCCTTCTAAGAAGCAATGGCTTCTCATCATTCTGGCAGGATGGTGGGGAGTAGGACAGACCATGGCTGGTTTGATTGCCTGGGGATTTATGTGTAAGTTCTTCTCTCACAGGCATCTTGAACCCACTTACATGAATATAGCGGATTACAGCTGCCCCATAAATGCATCAGTCCCATGTACCAATGCGAACAACATGGGCTGGCGATATCTATTCTACACCAGTGGTGCTCTTGTTCTACTTCTCAGTCTCGCTCGGGCTCTGGTGATTCGCTTTCACGAAACACCCAAGTTTCTCCTTTGTCAAGGACAAGACGAACTTGTCGTCCAGACACTCCAAAACCTCGCGCAAAAGTACAATCGGCCATGCGATCTAACACTAGATCAACTTCAAGCTTGTGGTCAAATTAACACCACTCATGCCCAAAATCAAGCTTCACTATCGGAGATTGCCGTCCATATCAAGGGTCTCTTTGCTACGCGAAAAATGGCACTGTCGATAGCTTTGCTCTGGCTATCCTGGGCTCTGATTGGCTTGGGCTACGCCTTGTTTTACATTTATCTGCCCGAGTACCTGGCCTCCCGCGATGCGGCTACTGGCCAAACATCGAACTTCATCACCTGGCGAAACTACGCAATCACCAATTTGTGTGCTATTCCTGGTCCAGTCTTGGCAGGGCTCATGTGCGAGATGCCCATTTTTGGACGCAAGAGAACCATGGCCGTGGGGGCATTCGCCACAAGTAGGGCTCATATTCGCAATTCCGAAAGGATTTGAGCTAACAAAATTTAGTGGCTTTCTTTTTCGGTTATACGTCTGTTCGCACTAGCGCTGAGAATCTGGGGTTCTCCTGTGCAATCTCGGTGACTATTAACTTGTATTACGCAACCCTGTATGCTTACACTGTTGAGATATTACCCTCAGCCCATCGTGGCACTGGCAACGGGATAGCTGTGGCAGTGAACCGGCTGATGGGGGTGGTCTCTGCACTCGTTGGTGCGTTCACATCCACCGCAACATCTGTCCCAATATATATATGTGCTGGCCTCCTGGGCTTATGCGGTATCGTTGCGATGCTTTTTCCGCTCGAGTCGCGTGGAAGACGAAGTATTTAGACTGATCAAGAGATTGTAGCATCATGCAATTCACATTCGAATCTCCGTTAGATATTTGGTAACACGCGCCAGCTTTGTGTGGTTAGGTTTCAAGATACAATATCACAAATTCCTACTCATGCGTTTCCTCTTCAATAGCACTAGATCTTTTCTGCGTAAGCTGCAGATATGTAGATGTATGAGCTGATTCCCATCTCATTCGGCTGTTAGCGGGGTGTCTTGTCAGAAATTTTGGTTTGAATGCATACAAAAAGTCAGTACGGCTGACTACAATTAAACATTAGGCATCAAGTAGACAACGAATTCAGGCGTTGGCGTGACCGAGAATAGAATACAGGGCATATCCCGACTCAGGGATCTCATACTACCATACTATGGAGACTCTGGTGTACGTCATCATCATCATACCAATTCACCCATATCCTCCCATTGAAGACAAATTCCAGAGCATAGGCCTTCGTTGAACATTAGTAGAGCGAGGTGTTATAGTTTACAAATTTCCCAATTCCCATATCCCCAAATAAGGACTTGAGTGGTCTTGAAACTGGAAAAATGGGTCATGTGCAAGGTTCATCAAAGAGACATCCCCCCGAAACCCTGACTCAGAGAAGGCCAGTTCGGGAAGTGAGGCACATGAGTTGGCGACGCCCTCTCCAGATGGAGAATGATCTCCTACCCAAGGACTCCGTTCATTTTGGTTCACAGCCTTTGACGAAGCAACTTTTGCGGCGCTAGAGTAGGGCGGCAATGCTTGCCCCCCATCTGATGTGTCGACTGCCTGTGTAGAGTGGTGGAAGATCTGGGTTTCAACGGTCTCTTTCTCGTGTTCTTTTTCGCCGGGGTTCTGAAAAAAAGACGCATCAAAAGGTCCCCCTTCTGATTGGGCAGATGAATCCCCTCGGGAGTTGAGAAGGAGTATGTCCCACATCAAGCAAGTGTTGATTGATATTGTTCTCCGCGGGATAATGCGTTTATCTGAAGCAGGACTTGGGGCGAATGCAGATTCGATAATTCTCTCAAGCTTTCGATGCTATTTTCCCACATAAGCAGACGAAAATCTCATCATCGGACTATGCTTACAATTTCCTGGCATCGTGGCCATTTTTCGGCAAGGTCTTGTAAAAACTGCAGGCAAAGGTCAACCTTGATCTGGGCGGACTCCCTAGTGTTGGAATCTGCTGCGCGGCAATAATAGAGTTGAATTGTGGCCGCGATCGCCACCATATGCCCAAGCAATGGATCAGATACCTGATAGCTCTTCTCGGTGATCATTTCTATAAGACGAGCGGTCCAGGTTGTATGAATAAGGGCTAGCTCGGATGAGGTTTTCCAAAATGTGTTTGGAACAGCAAGTTGAGCGGACTGTTGAGGCCTCGCCGAATAGAGAAATGGATGGTTCAGGACGCTGTGTATGGCATGATACGTGAATTGAAGATAAATCCAAGGGCTCCAGTAGTCACGGTTCTGGTGTAACTCTTCTTTCGGATAGTCCATAAATCGGACCGAGTCCAAACGATGGGCCATGGGAAATTTTGTCTCAATGTCCATGAGATGCGCCCTTATTGAAGAATAGCCGGACTGCAAAGACCAAGGGGGTTTGGGGTCTCCGCTGGCACAATGGGAAACATAGTGTTGAACCTGATTCCACAAAGTGGATAGTTGCACCATGTAAATCCAAATGCCTCCAATCCGGCTTACCCTTACAACCTCCTGTGGAACCTGGGGAGGACTTAACCCCGTGACTGTCATGGCATTCATGTTGGCCATCATATACTTTGGGTTTTTTATATCATCTAGCATATTCAATTGAATCTTGCGAGGACCATATTGCTGGTTTAGGAGGTGGATGCTCCAGAATAACTTCCGTTGTGTTTCCAGTGTGTGGGTGACCTCTCCCTTGTGCGATTCAACATCGAGTCCACCACATTTGGAGAGACACGTTGCAAGGCCAATGTGTAGCCAAGCCACGTGGGTGTCATTGGCTGAAAGACAAGGCTTAGTTGAGCTAATCTGACTGGTCGCGATCTTTGAAAAGGATGACTCACCGATAAAATCACCCAGTGCTAAAAGGCATAGGGTTTGGATGGTGGCTATTTGGACTCCTCCTTGGGCTATTCGAAGCATTACAAGGCGACGTGCGGCTTCAGCATACTCGCGGCACATTTTGTCTCTTTGTCGGTAAAAGAACGCGTTCTCTGAATAACGCAGGGCCAGGGCAAGTATACCAAAAATGAGTTCCTCGCAACATTCAGCTGGATTTGATAAGACCTCTTCGTCGAATCGGTTGCTTGTGGCAATATTGACGATACAAACTGAAAGAGTCGGCGACAACCTCTTTGGGTGGAATGAGTAAAGGCGTCGTATCTTCAACGTGGGTCGGATCATCATGAGATACCTCCATGATCGGGGATCTTTTATCGTGAATCTGGGGCAGTGAGGTAGTGACCCGCGCACTTGTTGGTCCACATGAGGATGATTTGGGAGTGGTAGACTCATTATTCATCCTGTCACCTTTAATCCATGCTCATAATGAAAATATTGAGTTGTCCTACATTGATCTTTCTATCATCAAATCCAGTTTCTCTTCGAGGTGCTGTAGCCGATCCTCCTAACATTCTTGTTAGTTTGCTCGAACGTCTGCCGTCTCAGGTGAATCCCACTAGTAACCGATCGCCGGTTGATGTTTCATGGCTATTATAATGACATCTCTGATGGAGACGAGTGCAAGTTGAACATGCGGGTCTCTCACCCGGACAGCGAGTCTTCTTTCGCCTGCGCTTCCATGTCAGCAGAGGTTGGGTGCATTCATACCACCAAACCCACCGACAGTTCTCACAGGCCCGATGTGTTCTCTTACTAACACGGGACTGCATTGGAGACCCGGACATTTCTCGTCGTTGTCGGATGTTGAACTGAGATTCGAAAGGAAGAAAGGAACTTGCAAAAAAGGTGCGGGGTCGAAGAGGTTTCTCCACAGTTGGCTGGATCTCTAACCCGCCTTCTAGGTTTGATATACAGCATGATAGTTCCTAGATACCTCCATGGGGCATTCTGATTCAATCCAAAGATTCATGTGCTCATTCACATTTAAGCTACCATTCAAGATTACTGGAGCACGATAATCCTGTGCAGAACTCAATATCATCTACCGTTGCTGAGCCCGCAGGGCTCTGGCGGGCAGGCCAGATTTCCTTGTGCTCGCGCTGTTCTTCCTCTCGATGACCCCTCAGAAGGCCCCTCACCGTGTTCTGGAAAAATAAAGGAGCGCTCTCTAGATGTGGATGAAGCCGCCCGTTAACGAAAACTCCAGCATTGAGATTCTTTTGTGTTGCGTTGCAAAGGTGCTTATCCTCGTCTAGAACACGTTTGAAAAACGAATCAATGTACTCGAAGTCCTCATCAGAGGCATCCTTATGTCGGTACACTTCGTACTCCATGGAACAAGTCCCCACTGAAGTAGGGACGCATCGCATCATATAGAAAAAGCAAGGTCTGTCAAGTTAGCAATTACTTTCTCATCGGAGGAAATTGTGGAGCTTCCCATCAAGGATCCACTCACGTCACCGTCATGCACGCATTGGGGAAATAATAAGTGCTCGCATTCTGGATATCTTCTTCCACCTTGCCTTCCTTTGGGCGAGAGAAATGCTGAATGTGTCCGGGCGAAGAGACAGTGTAGTAGTATGACAAATCGGCAAACTTGGCTACGTCCGGATGGGCCACAGTGCAGTGATAGCATTCATTGTAATTGTCCGCCAGTGTTTTCCAGTTGTAGTCTCCATCCATGTGCCAAGTATGGTCAAATGTATACTGGTCGAAATCGAACTTCTGGAACCTGGCTTGTCTATCGACATCCTTGAAATCCTCTTCCCACGGAATTGGTGTCGGAGAGGAATCCAAATTGACCCAGATGAAACCGAGTGCATCGACATGGGTGTGAACCGGAAACAGACTTTGCTCCTCTTTCTTGAATCCCGCAACGTCGTCGAATCTGGGTGCTTTGGCTAGTTTTCCATTGAGTCCATAGGACCATCCATGATACTTGCAAGAAAAGATCCTCGCGTTGCCGTCATCTTGGGAAACTAATGGAAATGCACGATGCCGGCATATATTGTGAAAGCCGTTCAAGCTCCCCTCGCGGCCAAGGCACAGTACAAAGGAAAACCCAGCCTGTTCGAATCGATGAAAATCCCCAGGCTTCTCAAACCGCAATTTATGGGTGATCAAAATCCATTTCTTCGAAAATATGGCCCTTCGTTCCAACTCATAGATCTCTGGTGAGCGATACCAGGAGGCTGGGAGGGCTTTGGGGGGTTCCTTGGCCATTGACGGCCCGAGGACATTCGGTTTGTAACCCAACAACGTTGAAATTGTCGACGCCATGGTGAGGAGTCTGGTGATGTTTGCCGATCAGATATCCGCAGACTGCGTAGACCTCAGTAGCCTTCCAAAGATGGCTTTTATGTCAACATCTTTGGAAACCGAGTGTCCGATCACGCGCTTCTCGGTTATCGATAGGATGACGGGGATATCAGGATATTACGGCGACAAGCCGCGTCAATGCAAAGTTGACGGTCAGTTCATATTGTCCGCGGGGATGACGCCGGTCAGGTGAGCGGACCCACGCCGGGCTGTCCGGAGATGTTGTTGAGATCCAAATTAGTTTCAGGTGCCCAGGTGCCGAGGTGGACGGGAATCAACATAACGGCTGCGTCTTCACCGTCCTACTGACCGCCTCACGATCTTCCACACATAGGAGCCAACTCCTTCTGAGGATCACTCTTCTAGACACCGCGTGGAGCATGACTCGATTTGGCATAT
The DNA here is from genome assembly GCA_027569675.1 of Penicillium crystallinum. Classification (NCBI taxonomy): domain Eukaryota; kingdom Fungi; phylum Ascomycota; class Eurotiomycetes; order Eurotiales; family Aspergillaceae; genus Penicillium; species Penicillium crystallinum. The sequence continues at coordinate 23,026 of JAPDKR010000047.1, forward strand.
ACAACTAGTCAGGTCGTCAATCACCTTGCTCAAAGCGCATTACAACTTATGGTGCATCTATCTACCTAAGATCACTGTATGGGCGTCTGACTGGAGATATATATTGTTTAGCTGAGTGCTCAAAGGGCGAAACATCAATGCCATTCTCATTTTTTTAGATCACACAGCGCTCGGGTCATCTCATGTCAATTCCCTGCAATGGATTGAACTGACGCAGCGTGGTAGACCGGAGATATTCATCGAGACGGAAAGGGAGCGGGTTGAGAGCAAGGCAGAGCACAGGAAAGCGAGACTGAACGGGGTCACAACGGCTCATTGCGAGTGTGTCTAATCAGGAAGCCAATAATTTGACCAAATGCAACTAGTATTTGTGCTTCTAGTCATATCAAGATGCGCTACTTGCGTAGTCAACAAGTATGACTCCTGACTGAGTTACATTATAAAAATGGGCTTTTTTGTGAATTCTGCCGTCCATCGCTCTACCAAGCCTCGTTTCCAGATGCCTTCCAAAATTACAAGAGCCTGAGTTAGATTCCCAAATCCGTTCCTCTCATGGTGCTTTTTCAGAGCCTTTCGAAAAAAGTCTTGATGCTCTGGGGTAGAACTCACCGCAGCAGCCATAAAGGTTGCCCATATTAGGACGTGCTCACCAGGCGATTCGGAAGGAAAAGCCTCTAGGGTACACTTGAACCGTTCAACCAACTCAAAAGAAGATGTGTCAAGAGGCAGATGCGACACACTGTGTAGGTAAATTCGGTAGGCCTGTTGGTTGAGATTTGCAATATATGAAACAGCCAGTGAATGTTCCGGATGAAAGCTCCCAGTGTATCTCAGGCAATCAAAGCTTTGGCTTGCTTGAAAAGTTATAGCTCCGACACCGGCCTCTTCGTTCATCAACGGTGCCGCGTATACCCTTAATCTGAACCAATTAGCCACTTTCTGCCACACCCAACTCTTGTACGTACTTGTTGAACTGACGGCGTAGGAAATCCGGAAGCTCTCCATGGCCAAGCCCATCAGCGTTGGAAATTGTGTGGAAGCCCGACTCCAGTAGTTTGAACAGGACTGGGAAGTCAGAGCCTGCGTTGACCATAACAGCCACCAAAAGTACAATGATTGCTAGCAAAATGTGATTTTGCGTTGTTTTATCATATTGCAGCAGTTGACTTCTTTGGTTCAATTCATCTAGCGCCTGAGTATAGAATAGGCTAGGAGTGAAGTCCATATGCGTGGGTGAAGTAAGCGACAGATGGAAGGCAGATACTGCCAGTACGGCGTGCATGATCATCGTGTCCGTTTGGGCAATTGGAAGAAGCAAGTATCGCCATCCATTATGTCTATTGTCAATAGCAACCATCTCCTTAGCGATTGATTTGGAAACTACTTGGTGGTTAGTCGAGGTGCTGCTATCGACTTATAGAGTCTCACAATAAAGTAGGAGGTATCGCTGAAAAGGTGTAACAGTCTGGGATGGCGAACATAACAATGAACTCCTTCGGAAGGTCCTTTGGTCTTCATCCAATCTCAGTCGGATCAGGGGTAGGCCCAAAGGAGCAGCAGTGGGCAAGTTGTTCACCAAATCTCGAGGACGGTTTGCTGATAATAATGCAAGATCTTCATATTGAGCAGAACTAACGTGCATTAGAAGACACTGTTGGTATAGGGAAAAGAAGCTTACTCTCCGTAGGCAACATGGGCCGTTTTACCCATCTTGTTTCCTCGCGAAGCAACCCCGTTATTGAATCGATAGCGCACACCAAGCCCGCTACAATGGATTCCCTTGGCAACACACTTAGCACATTCGGGCTGTGCTCGATCACAACTAATGCGTCGCTGGGAACATTCATAACACCCTCCAAAAGGTTAATGCAATGTTCTCTAGTTTCCCGTAGCAACTGACCTCTCACTTTACGGACATAGGGCCGTTTAGGGTGAGCCCCCGAGTCTACTTTGCCGATACGACGCTTAGACATGGTCTAGGCACATCATTTGAAGATCAAAGGAGTGGGTAGAAGGAGAAGTGCACTTCACCGAAGTTGTGTCAACTTAAGATGACCCCGCACAAGACCGACTGCGCTCATTTCACTTGCCTTATTAGGCCATCAACTAACCCGAAAGAGTAAAATCAACCCGACCATGTTGGATATGCTGGGGAACATGGATGGCCTCGTTCTCTGCGATTTCAGATCATGCATGAAGTAGACTTTTAGCATTCAGTTGACCATTCCCGTGTAGGAAGGAGAAATGGGAGAGGTTTCAGTGGACTCAGGTTAAATATCAGGTGCGTGGGCAGATATCCAGTCACCATAAAGCTCTCATTATCCAGATATTGATCACACAATATGTCTGGTTCCCCTGATGGCATCTATGAGCCAGGTGTGATTGACCCGGGAATTCCTGTGTCCAACTCGACCAAATCCTTCTGGCTGTCCCAACCCGCATCGATCGCCCGCACCCAGTCCCCTTGGTGTGATAATGCCGACGTCGTGATCATTGGCTCGGGGATGTCGGGCATGAACCTCGCGCGAACACTATATCAAAAGCGCGCTGACCTGAAGGTGGTTCTGGTTGACGCCCGCGAACTGTGCTCCGGCGCAACCGGGCGTAATGGTGGACATATCAAAACAATGAGCTATAACTACTGGATCGACAGAAAGGCAAGATATGGCATTGAGGAAGCCATCCGCCTGACCAAATTTGAGCACAGTCACCTGGAGCACATGTCGGCCACAATCCGGGAAACAGGGCTCGACTGTGAGCTGAGCTTGATCGAAGGAATCGACGTGTACTTTGATAAGGCCAACTTCGCAGACGCCATTGCTGCAATCCACGATATGCAAAAATACGTACCAGAGGAAGCTGGAAAATACACCGTGTATACAGCCAAGACCAAACTCCGCCAGCTGAACTGTTGTGATCGAGCCATTGGCGCAATCGGTACCCCTGCTGCATCGATGTGGCCATACAAAATGGTCACGGGGCTTTTGAGCAAGCTCATCACAGAGCGAGGTCTGTGTGTGCAGTCCCACACCAAGGTTGTCGCAATCACAGATACAAGTGGCGATGAGAACGCTGTCGTGCATACTGACCGAGGGGATATCCGCGCGAAACATGTGGTGCACGCAACGAACGGCTGGCTGGGCCATCTCCTTACGGAACTGCGACCGTATATTTCTCCCGTGAGAGGCAATGTTATCCATCAAATAGTGCATTTCCCCCAAAGAACTCTGGGACACTCGTACTGGTATCGGTACTCGAGTAAAGATTGGGATTATCTGATTCAGAGACCGTCGGGGGGAATTGTGGTGGGCCGAGCGAGTACAGGTCGGCGGGCCACAGGTGATGACAGTGAGACCGACATTTGCTCTCAAATCCATCTGCACGGTGTGATGGCTGAGATGTATGGCGGTGGTCAATCCGCATTAGAAATCAGCAATGCATGGAGCGGCATCCTCGGATATACGCAAGATGGTTCGGCCTTTGCGGGTAGACTGCCGTTCAGCAACAGAGAGCACCAGTGGGTATGCGGAGGATACCAAGGGATTGGTATGGTAAAGGCTTTTCGAATGGCAGAAATGGTGGCTCGTATGATTGTGGGGGAAGATGTTTCTGAGGAGTGTCCCAATTCGTTCTTTGTCACGGAGGAGCGGCTCAACAAGCTGAAACGATCCCTCTCAGCAAAGCCAAGTCTATGAAATGACAAGTATCGTTTAGGGTCTTGAACATAGCTTTGTCACTAGAAGGAAATGTATCAGTGGCCTTTCACAGATTTTGAACATTCATTCACCATCCTTAAACCTAATAAGCCCCCCAACCACACTTTGATAAAAACTTCCAACTGGCCTTAAAAGCCCAGATTGATATTTATCATTATGTGTTCCTCCTGTACCAGCTCGCGCCCTCCAAATCTCTCTGTCGGTTTGCCAATTAAATGTGACCGCGTACCATACATAGACCTCTTTCAAAGATGAAGCCACAGATTGTGTGTAGCACCAAACCAATCCATTCTGTGTGGAAAGAATAGGAACAGGCTGGGCCCTGAGATCATTCTCCCACGCAATCTCATGGGAACTTCTATCGGGGGCGACATTGACGTGAGTCACACCTGATGCCATTCCTGTAGGATTTTTGAAGTCCCCATCCAAGCTTGAGTGCGTGGATCCAATTTCAGCCCATTTCAGCCCACTGAGTCCGATTTCTGTGTAGCCCGTGACCATCTAGCCAATTTTTGTTCATGGCGAAATGTGCAGACCCCCAAGAGCACTTGAGATATCCAGTTCAATACCCAGTGGACCCGCATAGTCGACTGTGCCGGTATTACCACCGTCTTGGTTCATGTCGAACACCTCTAGCTGGTAGACATATTTCGGTTTGAGAGCCTTTGCCTCAGCTGGGCTTCCAATAAATCTCACGCCCACTGGAATTTGGAGACTTGGAATTGGGAAAACAACCTTTTTCATCGAAATGATGGTTATCAATCGAACCTTCCGTTTGACCTCGAGCTACCTCAACCCCGTTTGTGATTGACAGCAAAAGCCCCTCCACAAATAGAGCCACAAATGCCGCGGTGACCAGAATCTGAAGTGCTCATTTGGGATACATGCTGGCAACGACCAGAGGGTATAAGATGAGGAGGTCGCAGCCCATGATTGAAGCTACCTTTTTTGGCATGATTTCCGTGCTCTTGTGCGTCTTTATCTCAAGGGGAACGATCATCAACGGGTTCCTGCGCCAGAAGGCCGATATTGGGGAAACAGGTAGCGATCGGTGGAGTAAGACGTGCTCTGTTGCCAGTTTCATTGAAGATGCACCCACAAATTTGTCCCTCGTTCAATCTGAGTGTTGATCGTCCGAGCGATGCTCACATAGAGTGTTAGTGCTTTTCTCATAGCCCTGGGAAATCCCCTGTGGTGGATTCAATCCTTCCGCGGTTTATTTCTGGACTGTTCTAATCTCAGGTTCACTTGTAATTCCTCGATAGCAAGATGGACACACTTCGCATCTCATCTCGCGTTGAGACTCTGCGATGACAAAGAAAAGGGGGTAAAGTAACTAACTAACGTATTTCACCACCGAGCTGCGCACACAAGCGAGCTGCGCACCCCAGAACACATAGTAAATGCGATAAATTTCAACATAAAATTTGAACAACGATTGTTTATATGAGCTTGGCCTTGTAGCCTAAGGCTTTTTATATGATATCTAGCCACTTGTCAGAGTTTAGGGGAACTCAATAAATCATTTGGTGAGATATATATATTTCTGGAGTATAACAACGTATTTTTCAAAACTATAACAATGCAAGTTCTCAATTTATTCAAAATTGATATATGATACTCAAAATGCTTATCAATTGCTATCGGCGAGTAATAGAATTGGATGAAATTGTTGATTGTTGAAATATCATGTTATAATTTATCGCATTTACTATGTGTTCTGGGGTGCGCAGCTCGCTTGTGTGCGCAGCTCGGTGGTGAAATACGTTAGTTAATTTTCGAACGCGTCATGCGGCCTGATATATAAGGCATTCACCTCAATCTCCTCCTAACAAAATAGCCAGGAAGGGGAAAAGAGAATGGAGCATTGGCTCTTGTGCATGGTAGGCATAAATTCATGCATAAAATACATTCATGGCGTGCACTGATACGATCCAAGTCATTCTAAGACAATGTGAGAACCTGAGTTTGCCATGCCATTCCAGATGTTGCATCAAGCGGTCTACGGATTAAATGGATCTATCTTAGAAGTGAAATGGTATTGCGAAGCGAGGAATGTAGTCTCATCGCGTCTGATCTATTATTTGGGGTATATGTCACACTTTTATAGGTGATATTGACGAGGATTCTCGACCGTGATGCCTAGCCGCTCCCACATCGCTTCTACGTTCATATCCTCTTGGCCACTAGGGAGGATGTTAGCGTCGACTGGAATTCATGATGCAGAGAATCAAGAGCTTACTCGTCTTTTGAGTTGATCCAGGGTTCCGTCTGTCCCTCCGCAGTGTTGGGATTGCGAAACACGACATTGTGTTTCTAGGGCAGTTAGCATGTCACAAATCCTCAAGGCCATGGCTAGGGTAACTCACCATTCCGAGAGTTAAATGGATAGCGCCGGGTCCTTTAACAAAGGTATCCTCGGCAGCACGGCCTTCAATCAAGGCCACAATATTTTTCGCAACCACCGCGGCTTGAGCTGAGCCTGGCCGAGCAGCTTTCTGGGCACCAGTATCCGCGATATCGCCCACAGCAAACATGTTCGAATACTTTTCATCCAAAAATTGCATTGTGGGTCTTATCCGAATGAATCCGTTGTCGGGATTGATGATCGACTCGCCGTTTGGAGCGGAAGGCTTCAACCCAGCTACCGGTTGATTGTTTGGGGTTTGGCCGGTAGCCAAGATCACGAATTGTGTGGACTCCGTGGAACCATTTGTGAGCTGCACCTGGAAGGTACTGCCATCATTGGGGAATCCATCCGCTGGAATAGTTACTCGGGAACCCGTGATGAGTCGGATACCCAGCGCATCAAATCGCCGCTTGATCAACTCATGAAGTTCGGGGTGGAAGTTGGGCATCACCCGCGGCCTCGATTGTACCACAGTTACCTCCTTCTCGGGGTAGTGTTCCTTGAGATCTGTTGCCATCTGAACACCTACAGCACCACCACCTACAATCAGAATCGATTGTGACGCCTTGACGTCAGCCTGGTGCCTCTGTAGATACTCGACGGATGATGGCTTGTCATCATCATCCATAGCTGCGGGCTTGGAGAGACGCGTGCCTGTAGCAAGTACAACATAATCAAAGGAGATCTGTTTCGATCCCTGCCACTCACGGTCGAGTTCAATATGGGTGGGCTTCACAGACAATACACGAGCCTGAACCACACCATGGGAGGCAGGGTTGGGCGATGCTTTAAATATGCCACTGTATGGAATGAACGCTTTGTGCTCCTGTCCTGGAACAATTGCAAATCGAGGCTTTAAAAATGTATTAGCTCTGAACAAAAAAGTATCATGCGCCGGTTATGTGTTCACGCTCCACCTACAAATGTGAAAAGATGATGGAAATGGCTATGAGGTTCGGTGAGAAGAACCTGTGCCCATCGTTAGCATTAATTCTTCCTGTCAAAGTTCAGGTATGTGAGTAGCCTACTCGGTGTGTTGACGGCACAATGCGTGCGAGCTCCTGGGCTGTGGTCTATGTTGGTGACACCAGTTAGTTACATTCTCCCAGGCACCTGAATATCAACTCACTCTTCCCACGAAGGAGCCGCCGACGACAATAATATTCCGGAGAGAACTGGCCATTTTGTATGAAAGCAGAAGATTGATCAAGGAAGAATAAGGTCTCCAGGGGCCTTTTATACGTCTCCCTCCAGGGCGCTTGAGTCCACCGCTTATCAGATTAACTCCGAGTGGGGCTTTTCCCGTTTGGGCCTAAATCCGAGCGCCCCGGAGTAGTCTACTTCCGACGTGCCACGCCACTTTCCCGTGCTCAGCCACTTTCTTCCGATCTTCATAGCCGAGTCCACGAGATGGCGATGCTGATTATGCATACCGTAGAGAGTCTTCTGTATCATGCTGAGTGACTCTACACTGGGGTCGAATTTCTCGCTAATTCGCCTTCGAGGTTTACAATTTATGTATATCCGTATATCCGTATATCCACATATCCACATATCTCCGTCTTCACACAATAGTGGATGTGCAAGTGGTGGCGGATCCCGATTGAATGGTTACTGGGGAGTAAGAAACTGGACCTGGGCTGTCTACCTTACAATATCTAAGCGGAGTTACACATCCAAAGCAGCCTGAAGCATATGGTGGAGTACAGGTCAAGTTACAATGAGTATGCATTGGAATACTAGAAAATCATGGTCGATCGTTGAGTATGGGCTAAATTCTCATGCCGAACACGATCTCTCGTTGTGCTACAAGACACTGCGATGAGAATCGTGGTATCAGCGTCCCAAAGCCCTAAGGCGAAAGATAATCTCTCCGGACAGATGGATTAGGAAGGGTGCCATGTGATGGTTTTAGCAAGGGGTCCCCCGCGATCATAGGTAGCAAGTACGGTGTGATGGTCCAATGCCATAATCCCAGGCCAGAAACTGGAGGCCGGGGAGACAAGCGTGGGGGAACTCCACTGAATCCGCCCTTCAACTGGCGGACCGGCAAATACAACCTTAATAGAGGCATTCTTCACCCAACTCACGTGTTCTGAATCATCGTCGGTCATGAAGATCGTGGCTAGCGATCCATCCGCAAAAGAGGCAATCTGCGGGGATCCGGCGTTATGACCCTGCCGTGGACGGAAAACTTCATGGCGCCCACCCCAGGTCGCACCGTCATCATACGAGAGGAGCGCTTCAACACTGAAGGGACCGTACCGCGTGGTCTCAAAAACCATGACCAGGGCCTCGCGGCCGTTATCCACGGTTCTCGCAATGCCGCTCATTCCATCCCGAAGGGGGTCTTGGGCACCATGGAGGCAGGTGGGTTGAGTCCAGGTACTTCCTTGGTCTCGTGAAACAACGAGCATGGTACATTGATTGTTGTGTGCAAACTCCTGCGAGAAATAGAGCTGCACCTCGCCCTGGCGCCCGACACGCATGAAAGGCTCCCAAATACCCAGAGGGGGGCGCTTCTCTGCTGCCTGTGCAGCGAACTTCCAAACACGACCTCCATCTGTAGACCGACAAACCGTAATTCGGAAGTGTGTGGGGCCATTCGGACCCTTATCGTGATTGCGGAAAGCCGCCAGGACGGTCCCCGGGGCTACCTCACACAGGAACATGTTATCCACATCGCCAGCCGCGCGGGTCACCTCGGAGAAGTCCACGAAGGTACGGCCGTTGTCGGTACTCTTTGCAACGCGGAGTGAACGCTGGCCATCGGGGAATCGGGTAAAAGACGAGAGAATGGAACCATCTGAGAGCCTGCAGAGACGGGGGTATGTGCCTTTGTTGGGAGGTGACGACAACCCGCGTTCATCGTTATTGATAGCCGGTCGGCCTGGCAGCTGGATCTTCGAGGAATTTGGTTGCAGTTTGTGGTCATTCAAGCCAAGTTTATTGAGAACCTTTTGACCCAGATGTTCAGGCATTTTGAACGCTGTAATGTGAAGGGTGAGGTCAAGACTTGACCTTCAAGGTGTTTATCTGGATTATCTGGATCGCCAATGACGTCAGGCGGGCAGGAACCGAAATTATGTAAGCGGAGAATTATGTCTTAGGCATCAATCACCGAAGATTGGAGCCCAATGTACAGCAAGGTGGCGAAGGTGCAGAGATTACAGAAAGCGCGATAGATTCGAAGCGGTCAAGGGTCCTGGGCTATCTCACAACTTGGGCTTCATTGTCGCCTATGGTGTGACATTACATCGTGTAGTTAAAAAGTCTGTTTATCCAATTTCTCCCAGAACCCCCGTAAGATTTCAATTACCTTCCATCTCAAGCGATCACAGTGATTATTATAACATGTCCTAACTGTCCCCTAACTGTCCTCGAGCAATCGTATTCTGTCTCTATCCCTGCAAAGCTATCTTGGTGACTTTCCCGGGCTCGGTGAATGTGCCCAGCACCGGCGCAATTTGACCTCCGCTGGTACCCACGTACAGTGTCTGTCGGTCTTTGCTCAAACGGACCGATGTTGGTCCAGCTATTTCCGTAGAGATCTGACCACCTGCGACGAGTGCAATTTGCCCGGACGGAGAGATGCGAACCACGGAGTTTTGGGGATCTGTGGGAATATACGCCGTCCCATCCTCGGTCATCTCGACGTTATCTGGTAAGAATCCGCTCGCGATGACCTCGAAGTCACCGATCGGGTTGGCTTCCTTGTCTACCTTCACTCGGCAATACTCCATCCGTGTGGTGCTGGTATAGTAGACATAGTGGCCGAGTACTGCCACGCTACCGACTCCCAGGGGAAGGCTCTGGCCCTCTGCTGGAAGCATCGTAGTATCGTTCAAGGCGACACCATAGTCACCGGTTTTGGTATTGACCCTCCACACGGCACCCTTTGGACTATCGGCAATCAACACAAGATGAGATTTTCTGGAGAAAGTGGCCATTCCATTCAATGCCAAAGCCTCGGGCAGTGCGACGATCTCTGAGGCCGATGGCTGATCTAGAACTCGCTCGTTTTCTTCTCCATCAGCATTGCCCTCGCTGAAATCCAATCTCTGGAGCGAGAATGAGCCAGGGGTCGGCTCGTAGGTTTTGGTGGAGAAATTGCCCACGACAACGGCGAAGACATCGTCCTCGATCTCGCTGATGCCGAAGCAGCTTGTCACGTTCGGGAACGAGTAGGCCAGAGTTGCGTTTCCGCTCGTGGTGTTGACCAGCCAAACCTCCGGGGTGTCTAGGCGTGTGAGAAGAAGATTGCCATCCGATCGTAAGGCTAGGTTATGGACCCAGGAGCCATTGTTGGGAAATTGGAAGAGGGTCTCAACTTTGACTTTGGGCTCTGCGTTGGCAGACAGTCTCGCGCTGAGTTCTCCAGTGTTTTCAAATAAAGGCCAGGAGGCAAGGGCCACAGGAAGGGCTGCTAGGCCACTAAGCCAGGTAGTATGAAGGCGCATCGCGTCGAGAATTGTCAGGTGTGTTGTTGGAGAGCAAAAGGGGGATGTCTTAGCTAGTTGTATATGCCACCAAAGAACCTACATCCCTGTGCCAAGATCTCGCAAATGCTGAGTGCAAATGCTGAGTGCGTAAACATGTCTCTTCTTTTCCTCCAGCTCGTTGTATATGCCACTAAAGAACCTACATCCCTGTGCCAAGATCTCGCAAATGCTGAGTGAGTAAACATGTCTCTTCTTTTCCTCCCCATCGTGCACCTAGTTAGTTCATGTTTCACATTCCTCGATGTTGCGTGTTGGAGTTTGATCCCATCCCTACATTCCATTTGCCCTACCATTGCTCGGATGTATTCTTATACAACACCGGTGAGGAGCTGGGTATAGATCTGCTAGCTACAATATCAAGTAAACGAATCATCAGAACATGCAATGCTGGAGAAATCAAACCCAGTGCTCCGATCACGTAGATCAATGCCACACTTTCCGAACAGGGTCCATGGGTATCCCTCGACTTGATTACATCCGAGACTTGGTAGCTTAGCTGTGTATTTGGGCTTATCTGACTCTTGTCGTGTTAACATATGACTTTGCCCAGTTGCACCCTATGAAACTTTGGCATCGCCATACGGGCTCGTCGTAGCACGGTCTCTCTACATCTACTACATTTATTTGCCAACCCTATGCACAGTGCCATTCGGTTAGCATAATTGCTCACACCGTCTACACTATCAGTACACCGCGGTAGGAATTAGTCCAAAAGGTGCCTGTCTATACATTGATCATCGGTTGGAAAACATCTTAGATTCCTTTGACTAGCGAGGTTCTTGGTCTACGCAGGGTCAAAATTCATGGTCAATTCTATTCATGCTCTAGATGAGCATGACTTGAGAAAAGAATTATGACATCGGCACGTTCTCAGAGTTATGTATTCTCTGACTGCCGCTTGTACGAGCACACGCCAGACTCAAAATATTCAATAGTTACCCCACTCAACGAAGGCTTATGTAACATACTTGCGCCTGAAGCTGAATATCGCCGAGGTCTTCCGGCGTTGGAATTCCATCGATGAATTGCTGAGATTAAACATGAGCTACTACTTGGGACGGTTTCGGGGTACATTGTATGTCCGCTATATACCTTATGTAGGTATCGAACTCGCAACGCCAGAACCAAGTTTCAAATACCAGTTCAAAATATGAGAAAGTCTCAGCTGCTTCAATCGAGTCATCCGGTCTAATTTTGAATGAGTTCATTTCGGAAAAAGAGGAACCTCGAAATGCTCATGACCGTGAGACTCCGACCGGTCTGACCGCCAGCGGTAGACCCTAAAAGCCCTAAGAAAAAAGGACCAGGGTGCCATTAATCTCTCAACAGATTCAAACTCGCTTCCACATGGAAGCCAAATGGATCAAAACACATTCTGATCATCGCGATGTGGCAAAAGACCGAGGTATATAACCGAAGAAGCCGAGCCCCACCTTTTTCAGTACAAGAATCTCCCCCTGGGAATATCGCCTCGAAGCAGCCGATTCTTCTATGGAGACCGAAAATCCAGATCGGCCCCGTACACGGGCTAAGAAAGCCTGCCTGGCATGTAACTCACGTCGCGTGAGATGCAATGTCCTGGAAATGCAGCCTTGCCACAACTGCGTGGCATGGAATCTCACATGTGAAGTAGGGGTTTCCCGCCGTGGAAAGTAAGGCTATCTCGGAGAATCATGCAGCGTGATACTCATTCTAGCTGGCAGATACCCTCGAAAGAAAAAGGGATCCGCTCGAACTACCACAACGCCCAATAGCACGGCGAAAGCCTCGGATTCCCGAGCCCCCGGGCAATTTCCATTGCCTGGGCAGTGCTCCCAGTATCCACCAGCTCGTCCCCCGACAACGGAAGATGCCATCCATAAGACCGTGTTCCTCGGCGAGTCTAGCCCTCTTACTTGCGTTGTAGATGAAGGCCGACGATCCCCGGACAAGGGGTATGCATGCAGTATTCAGAAAGGACGACTGCACTATTCTATCTCGCAGATGAGTGGTACAACGGAAAGCAGCCATGATACATTAGGGCCTCGTCGCAAGCTGATTCATGATCGCCTTACCCGCGAAGGGGCCCTAGCCTTTCCGTCATCTGCCATTTGCGACACCTTACTTCAAGCGTATTTCGAATGGCTCCACCCATGTTTTCCCATTTTAGATCGGGCAGATCTGCAAGTGAGCTATCAAGATGGCACACTGTCACCGCTGCTTCTGCAGTCTATACTGTTCATTGGAGTGAGCCTGTGCTCGGATACAGCTTTGATGACCACTGGCTTTGGGGATCGATATCAAGCCAAAGAAGAGTTCTATCAACGAGCAAAGGATATTTATGATTCAGGATGGGAGACAGACACGGTCACCAAATTACAATCATTGTTTTTACTGAGCTTTTGGCGTGGCAGTCCCACGGAAGAGCGCGACGTCCGCTTTTGGCTCGGAGCTGCGATCAGTCTCGCTCAGACAAAGGGCATGCATGTTATGTATGCCATAGGCTTCTTTTGGATGATGTTTGAACACACACTTATATTTGCAGGTCAAAATTATCCTTCTTGGACGCTAAGGATCAAAGGATTTGGAAACGAATCTGGTGGGCTCTTTATGTACAGTTCTTGTTTCATATCGTGAACCTATAAGACATGAGAGTTAACCTTATTGCTAGGTCCGAGATCAACAAACTTCGGCCGCTTTGGGCCTTCCTCCCCGTATACGTGATGAAGAGTGCCAAATCGCGGATCTCGAAGCCGCAGACTTTGAGGAATGCGAGTCAGTCAGGCGTCCTGAAATATTCCGAGCGCCCCCCAAAGTCCATATCCCCTATGTGATTAGAATAGCTCAATTAGCTAGGATATGTACGATCTCCTAGCTATCCAAACCGTCCGATTTACTGATTGCTTGGTTTTTAGTGCGGGAAGTGGTCTCCAGTCAATATCTGCCCGGTCGATCCAAGTTGGACAACGCTGCTCGACCAACGCTTCACCAACGTTTAGCAGACTGGGAATCTAGCCTACCGAGGGAGTTACTATTCCAAATGCCCATGAGCAGAGACGCCATGTTCCTCGTTGGAATGCTTCATATGGCGTACAAGTAGGTCATGCTGTGGTAGTGATGAGAGCGAAGGAACTCCGAAGCTCACACCTATACAGTAACTTATACATCCTATTATACCGACCACTTTTCTTACAGCCCTCATCCCAATCAGGGGACCCAGAAGGGAACGCTGCCCTGGATGCGGCAACACGAAGCACCCGAATCTTAGAAGACATGCTCTCAGAGAACCTAGTTCAACACGGATCACTTCATTTGTCAGTTTGGTTGGTTATTGATACCAATTGAGACTAACCGCGATACAGAATCACCCACACATTCTCAGCTCTATGTATACATACTATCCACTTCGGGCGGGTTACAGGCACTGCCCGCAAATTAGCAGAGCACAGGGCAAAATTATGCCTTCTGGGATTGAAGGAACTACAAAAATCATGGGATCTTGAGAACTGGGTTCTCGATCTGTTTTTCCGATGCTTGGATGATCGGACCGCTCGCGATCTCCGATTAGCCGACAGCACAATGCCACCATCGACATCACAGACAACTGGCAGTCACGATATTGAAGAGATCTCACCTGCGACTCCCGCTAGTGGACCATATAGACCGCTGTCTCCGAACGCAGCAGACAGCCTCGTGACAACTTCCAACGTGGCGTCTTCCCATAACCCTGCGGAGGAGGCCGCAATCAATATGGATTGGTACGAGCTATTTAACATGGAGGGCGATGATGTTATGGGACTTGCCGGCTCATTGTCGAACCCAGAGTATCTGAACCCACAGAACCTGGAGTTCTTGTATAGATTCTTATAAGCTGATTTGATCTCCATGTCCCTTTTCAGAGCTTGGAATATGAGACAAATATCTAGGATTCTTGAAGATTGTATATATTTCTATAATGATCACTCTACATCCATGAAGCAGATCAATGTGATACACCCAGCTCTGCGAGAATAGCGTCATTGTGTTCTCCAACTCGCGGAACTGAGCCCATCTGAGCGCCATATCCACCCTTTTCAGCTGACTTGGTTGATCCGGGAGGTAGAAGAGCGGGAATCGCCCCGGTGGGAGTTTGGATCTTAGTCCATCGATCTCTCGCTCGAAGTTGCGCATGCTCCCAAACATTTTTCATATCATTGACACTAGCATTGGCGATCGAAGCTTTGTCCAAGCGAGCGATTGTTTCTTCCGCCGTAAATGTCGAGAAGACGCTATGAATGATGGACTTCAGCTCATCCCGATTCTGCGTACGCTGTGCATTACTGGAAAATCTGGCATCAGTGGCTAGATCCGACTGACCAAGAACGTCGTTGCAGAAATTGGCCCATTCCCGCTCATTTTGAATGCCCAGCATAACCGACTGACCGTCGCCCGTATCAAAAGGTCCATAAGGGTAGATAGCAGCATGAGAGGCGCCTGCTGGTACCGGACCAGGGGCATTATCGAATGCATAATACATAGGGAATCCCATCCATTCCACCATACTTTCCAGCATAGATATATCAATCCGGCACCCCTGGCCATCTTTCTCGCGCTGCAGCAGTGCCGAAAGGATGTTGCTGTAAGCATACATTCCTGCGGAAATATCGGCGATGGAGATCCCGACTTTCGCTGGCTCTTTTCCAGTGCCTGTAACCGATAGCATTCCCGCCTCACTCTGGATGAGAAGGTCGTAGGCTTTCTTGTCTCGATATGGACCATCTTGCCCATATCCAGAGATATCGCAAACGATCAAACCAGGGTGCCTGTCTTTCAACGCCTCATACGAAAGTCCCAATCGCCCACTCGCGCCGGGGGCCAGGTTCTGCACGAGAACATCGGCTTTTGTGAGGAGCTTCATGAGAATCGCATGGTCTTTCTCGTGTTTCAAATCCAATGCCAAGCTCTCTTTCGAGCGGTTGGTCCAAACGAAATGCGACGCTAGGCCACTGACTCGCGTATCATAATGCCGTGCAAAGTCTCCAACACCAGGTCGCTCCACCTTGATGACTCGAGCTCCCAGATCGGCAAGCTGTCGGGTGCAAAATGGCGCTGCAATAGCTTGTTCAAGACTGACTACAGTCACACCAGCGAGAGGTAAAGGCCTGTGCCCAGATGAGGCACTGGAGTACAGTCGTAATGCGATCTGTGATTGTGATGCTCTTGCAGGGTGGATTGCGCCCGGTAGTGCCAGAGGCCGGGAGGTGTAAGAGAGAAATGATCGCATCTTCAGCTTGAGTGTGCCGTCCAAAGTTAATTTTTGCTCATTAGAACGGATGGGAGGCGGTTCTGTATATATAATATCAAGGGACTGAAGGGCATTATTGAATCACCGAGTCTCCGAATACTCCACGGAGGGGACTGTAGATGCCAAGCCCGGTGAGTCGGCTATATGATCGTTATAGCCAGGACAGGGAGGCACTCAGTCTGGACTTCTTCAGCCAAAAGACAATCAGATGAACTGCAATATGTATGGAGTACTTCCAGCTGCCATCTGTGCTCCAATGTCGATCGTCGGTCTGATCCTTCGAAGCCAAGCCCTTGCTTCATGGGGGGAGGGGAAGGGAAAAGGTATGTATATGTATATCTCGGTTCACCCACTTGTAGGGATCTAAAAAAATACTCTACAGATGAAGTTTGTCTTGTGCCCATTAACACGACATTCGAGTCCTCATATCTTGATCAGGGCAGTGGCGTCAATGAGCCTGTTTGCCTATTTGGAGTCATTCCAAACATCATTGGATTGCTCAATAAGCGAATGAAGAGGATGCAGAGCATAGCAAATACATGCAGTCAAATGGTGAGGAAAGGGTCACATTAGGGAAGCTGAAGTCATATTCGCCATCCCCAACGCTCGACTCCATCGATGCCCTGGACAACACCCATCCACAGAACCCCCATCTTTGCCAAGATCCAATCTGTCACCGCCAAGAGTCGGGGGAACCACGCGAAGCGCCCAATGCGCGATTGGTGAATTCGATCTCCATTGAGAATGGGGGCGGCGGGGACCCCTGAAAGGCCTCGTATTCTCGCCATGTATCCTATTCTATGCCATATCTCTATGCGGCACACCCAAGACTACCCTGCGATTGAGCATAACCCTTCCTGATGGTTGGTGTACCTCGCAGCAAAGGTTGCTTGGCATGTCTCCAGCGGCGGGTCAAAGTGAGAGGCCCCTGGTTTTGCACTTTCGCAGATCGCCCGCTAACCCACTGTACAGTGCGATGAAGCCCGGCCAGAATGTCAGTCATGTCAGAGGAGAGGACATCCCTGTCCTGGCTACACAAGAGACCGAAAGTTTTACCATCGATTTGCGGTGTCAACCCAACACCAGCCCTCGAAAACTAAAACACCGCCCGCACAAACAACAGGGTCGACCATGGCGCTTGTCCCTGCAGCAGTCCGAAGACGCGCTTCGACCTCCCATACCCCGATAGATGACGTTCTGATGCCAGGACTCGTTGGCAAGGCCCTAGACCTCCAGTGCCGGCGTGGGTTTTGTGATTTTGTGGATACTGTATTCCCGAATATATATTACAGCTACAGCACTCGTGTGGAGTTACCCTGGTTTAGTGTCGTACACGATGAGAAAGCTACCGCAAGAGCAATGGACTACGGCGTTCGTAGCCTGGGCTGCTTGCAGATTGGCAGAAAAAATGGCGATCGACGAATGATCCTAGCCAGCCAGGAAATTTACGGCCACGGGCTGCGTAATCTGGCCCAAGCCCTCAAGAACCCGGCGACCGCCGGCGCGGATGGGACACTGGCGGGCGCGATACTGCTAGGAATCTATGAGTTGATGAATGCAACGGCGGAGACATCATGGCTTCTGCACTCCCGGGGGATCTCTCATCTGTTCCGCCTGAGAGGACCAAAAGGTCACGACCGTGGCTTTGGCCGTACCCTCCTTTTGTCTTTTCGAGGAATACTGGTTTTCGAGGCGTTCACACGGGGCGAGGCATGTTTTCTAGGCAGCGAGGAATGGAGATCGATTCTCCCACAGATCCTACAGGACGAAGACCAACGCGGCGCAGGCTGTTGTTTAGGCCAGCTGATGGACACTGCATTCAACGAAGTAGCTCAGTGCCCGGGATTTCTTGTCAGGACCAAAGCCCTAGTGGCATCTTCGCAAGCCACCAATGTTGAGAAAGAGCATCTGCTATGTGAAATCAATAAGAGCTGCGAGATTCTCAAGGATGTGAAAACCCAGATGCTGGCTGGCCTCACGGCCCACCATGAAGGGAATGAGAAAGAATGCCGGGTTTTCTTCGGCACAATTCCGAGACCCATCAGGGACAGATCGATCCAATTCTCGATCGAGGGTGTGCGATCAGCGATTGCGCTTCTCCAGCAGTTGTCGGTTGTCCTGGTGTCCGATAGGGCCCGACAAAACAAAGCACCATGGTTGACGCTGGGTTCCGGTCAACATGATGGGCATATTGTCAAGGATCATGGTGAGCTTGCTCAAATTGCCCAAGAAAAGATCAAAATGCACCCAACAGGTCCTCAGCAAAGCACCCCGAAACTTTGGCATGACAGGATCGCCTTAGCAATGGGTATGCCAGAAAAGGACTGAGAAATTCCGACCCAGGTTGATCTGTCCATCTGCAGTTGAACTGAAAACAACCCTTCGCAGCCACCGGACAGAATGTACATTTGTCTCGCGTAGCAAGCCTCTCCTCTGGGTCGTATCACCGGAACAGCTTACACCCCAAGGTCATCTAGATCGCATCAGTCCAGCCTTTCTTTGTGCGGGTGATGTGCCCATGGTCAAATACCTCTCAAAGAGCGTTTCCTGAAGGCGGTCGTGCTACCCTGGGCTATCGCGGCGATATGGTCATGTGCCCTGATGAACCCTATCAGAGTTGCAGCGTTAACAATAGCTGCTCTGATTGCCATGACGGGGAATGACATTTTCCTAGCCCACATGGGGCCCACTCTTACAAAGGCGAAGTGAGTCGGTGGAAAAGGAAAGACTATTCGACGTCTGGAATGCTGGGGCTAAGTGCGATGGATCAAATCCGGCGATGTCCCTATTCCGGCACTCGGTTTTGACTCAACGGAGTGCCACTTTGGATCTCATCGGAAACAGAAGATGACGATGCATTGGGCTAATGCATCATAAGTATACTTCGTACGGGGTACGGAGTATCTGATTTAGTTAACTACCCCCACTAGATTGCTCAGATATCGTGTCTAATCGAAAGAATTGCGTTGCCTGATTCTTCAATTTCAGGCTTGTATCAATTCGCACTTCTAGTCAAGGCCTGAGCGCACTGATCCGACCGTGTGGTGTCTGGGGCAGACCTTGCCGGTCCTCTCAGTGTTGCCTTTATGCCAAGATGGAGTAAATGGTGAAACATTCTTGACTACCGACAGATGGAATGCCACCCATGATTGCCCTATAGCACCCTGTAAAACTAGGAAGGTGTGATCTATTGTTCCTGGAGGAATGGGGCGTTTCTATCCCATTCTTGAACCTGTCGGTCCTGTCGGTCAGTTCTTAGACCATGGTGCGTACCTGCATGTGATGGACCTGCAAAGAATCACACTGCAGCTACTCATTTTCGTCGGTCCCACGATAGGGAGAACAAAGTACAACAACATGATTCACAATTCTCGAGCGCCATGGGAATCCCGGTGCCTGGAGCGGTCGAAGAGGCCAGCCACCAGTGCTTGCGTGGCCCCGGAAACGCGTGTCTCTCCGGATTGGCCATGTAGGATGCTAAGCATTCTGAATGGGGAAGTCTGACTGGCCATTGAGAATGCCCCGACCAGACCTTCAACGTCATCCGAAAATGGATTTGTACCTGCCAATCAGGCACGACTGCCGATCAGGATCGGCCCAATCACCAGCAACATCGCAAAAGTCGCCACTGCTGTCGTGATGTCAATTCGAGATCTATTCTTAGTTGTGAACGTCCCGAAAGAGCCAGAGACAGGGACATATATAGGATCGATTCGTCTCCATTCTCCATCCCATGCCGTATTGCTACCTACAGTAGACCATTTGTGACCCCACACTACTTGATATCAATACGTTCAAGTTCAGTACGATCAATCTTGACGATCAATATCATTTACCAAGATCGTTTCCATTCATCATGCCGTCCTCAATGGCTTCTACCGAGCGCTCTGGCTCGATCAAGTCGCAGCATAGCCCCAAAACCTCTCTTCAAACCAAGGCCGACCCCAACATGGCCCTATATGAGCAAGAGCCTAGTACGGATCCCCCCCCAATGGCTTCTGTTCGACACTAACGTTTGACAGCGGATGTGAACCTTCAGCCAGGAACGCGGGATACATTCTCCCTCCGCAGCATGCAGCACAGGGATAGAGATGGAAACCCCATCAGTAAGGTTGCCCCTCGATTCAGGCGAGTCACTACATTCTAACGTGCCGATAGCTGATCCCGATCTCTCCAACCCCACACGCAGTCGGCTCGAGCGCCCGTTGGACACGATTCGATCGTTCGATGCTGCCATCGAAACACATCGCAAACAACAACGTATGTGAAGGACGGGACCTGGATTAAGCACCGAGAACGAAACGAAGGAACGCTTGTGATGTCTTTTTCAATTGGAGCACGGGATGTATCATTATTGTTTTTATCTTATGGAGTCACCCTGGAGATATCCAAATGCGATGTTCTGATCTTTGGACCGCTCCGTTGATGCCAAGACCATACCCATATAGCCCTGTAACCAACGCACATGTAGTGAAGATGTGAAAAATAAGATCGCATGAAGCGGTATTGTCAGACGTTGAGCTCCGAGGTCTCTAATCAGCGATCGGGAATGGAGTAAGCAATGGTAATGCAGATGGTCAGTGGCCAGATGAGCATAATTGAACACGGTCGGTCATTGCATTGAATTTGCCGCGAATCCCAACGAATATGGGAAACCGCCAACTTGATCTGCATGTCGATCGTGTCATAGGCGATCTCCATGATCTGAACTATATATGTTGTATATGAATAGAGTCGACGCCGTGCATGGAGAACGTGTACGTTATACGGCATATACGTGCAGTAACCTGTTGTAATTTGCATAGCCCCGACCAATTTTAACAGCATCCACTCACCACGACCAGCCAAGAAGAGGCCCATCTCGGATATAAGTTTCTGAACAGAGATCTTGGCTGCGAACGTGTCTTTTAGAAGTAATGCCGCATCTTGAGAACTTCAACGTGGCTCGTCCGGCCTGGCGCAGAATCCAATCAGATATTTCCGTACTCCGTCCCTTTCAAAATGAAGAGACAAGATGAAAGAAAAAGAGAAGAGTCTCATGAAGAAATCCACCGAGTAAAAAAAGACACGGCCCCACTAGACGAGTATTTCGAGCTCCTTTTCACCCTGCACGTAGTAAGTCTGCCCCGAATCAATACATCGTTGCCTATGAAGTAGAGTTTGTGAAGAAGTCCCACAAAGAGGTTCATGTTTATGTTCATGATGTTAAGTCTTCGACTCAGTTACCCGAACAAATCACATCCCAAGTGTCAAAGCCAAGACACCTTGAGTGCGTGGGGCGTGTCGTTCTCGCATTATAATTCGTTCGGGCGAAACCGATTCGCGTGGATTTCTAAGCCCTAAGATTGGTTTTCGACTATTCTCTCCGGCCAAAACGGACATGGCGCCCAGTAGCCGGTCGCCAGTCCCCCCCTCGGACCTATTATTGAAAATGGGCTGCGAGTTAAGCCATATTTGGGGCCTCGGCATGGTCCCCGTTTGATTTCAGGGGAACAAATCGGATTGGGTCGCTGTGAGAGAGACACAGGGGCTATTAATGGATGGGAAAGCCAGACGCTTTTTTTCCCCTCTGACATTTCCAGCATACCCCGTTATTCACTCTTTTGTTCTTGCTTGATTCCCAGTCTTTCGTTTGTAAATCCAACTATATTCACTCGCTATACATCTGGTTGCTAGCTTTGCAACACCCGTCACCATGAAGTTTTCGATGGTGGCACTGGCTACCCTGGTTGGGGCTGCCGTCGCCGATCTCGACCCCATTGTGATCAAGGTATGGCCAAACGGCGTGTGTAGAACATGCGAGGGGATGTATTAAGTGAGGGAATAGGGCACCAAGTTCTTCTATTCCAGCAACAACACGCAGTTGTAAGTTGCACCCGACTCCTGAATTGAACGCCTGACTGACCAGAACAGCTACATGCGCGGTCTTGCCTATCAGCGTAGGTGATCAAGGTGCTATCCATGTCGACAGGTCCACTAATATGTCCTGTAGAGGAAACGACCGATAGCAATAGCTACAAGGACCCTCTGGCCGATCCCGAGGCCTGTGCCCGCGATGTCCCCATCATGCAGGAGCTGCGCACCAATGTGATCCGTACCTACGCCATCAACGCCTCCGCTGACCACTCCGCCTGTATGAAGCTCTTGTCCGATGCCGGGATCTACGTGATTTCCGATCTGTCCGAGCCCACACTTTCAATTGACCGGAGCGATCCGGCGTGGAACACCGAGCTCTACCAACGATACACCTCCGTGATCGATGAACTGGCCCAGTACACGAATACGATTGGTTTCTTCGCTGGCAATGAGGTTTCCAATACCGTCGCGACTTCTGATGCCAGCGCCTTCGTCAAGGCTGCTGTTCGCGACATGAAGAAGTATATCAAGAAGAAGAACTATCGGTCGATGGGTGTTGGCTATGCCACCGCTGATGTCTCCAACATCCGTGCAAACATGGCCGACTACTTCAACTGCGAGGACGAAGACGAAACCATTGATTTCTGGGGTTACAACATCTACTCGTGGTGCGGTTCATCGACCTACTCGAAATCAGGATACAAGGATCGCACCGAAGAGTTTGCCGACTATACCGTCCCGGTGTTCTTCGCCGAGTACGGTTGCAATGAGGTGCAGCCTCGCAAGTTCACCGAAGTGGAGGCCCTGTATGGCGAGACTATGTCCGAGGTCTGGTCCGGTGGTATCGTGTACATGTACTTCCAAGAGGCGAACAACTACGGTAAGAAAACGACCCCCGGACTCCAATCCAAGAAAAGGCAGGAACTGATCCGAATTCAGGTCTGGTTTCCGTTGTCGACAGCACCAGTGTGAAGACCATGGCCGACTTCAAGTACTATTCCAGCCAGATCGCCAAGGTCGACCCCACCGGGACCAAGAAGGATTCCTACACACCCACCAACACCGCCCTTCGCAGCTGTCCTACCGTGGGATCCAAGTGGGGCGCTGAAGCCTCCCCTCTGCCCCCCACCGCCGATGTCAACCTGTGTGAGTGCATGTACGATGCCTCCGCGTGCGTGGTGACCGAGTCCCTCTCCGAGAAGAGATATTCGAAGCTGTTCAGCACCGTCTGTGGCTACACGGATTGCAGCGGACTGGCAGCCAATGCCACCACCGGCGAGTACGGCGCTTACAGCATGTGCTCGACCAAGCAACAGCTTGCTTTCGCTTTGAACAAGTACTACACTGAGCAGAACAAGGCCGCCGATGCTTGCGACTTCGCTGGTTCTGCCACCGTCAAGTCCGTCACCAAGGCGACCGGCACCTGCTCCGCGCAGATGAAGGAGGCTGGAACCGCAGGCGTTGGAACCATCTCCACCGAGGGCAGCGGCAGCAACAAGGCTGACTCGGACTCCTCGGATTCGGCAACCTCGGAAACCTCGTCCAGCGCGGGCGTTGTGAGCGTCCACTCCAGCGTGGCCTTCGGATCTTTCCAGGTGGCGGCCTACCTTGCCACCGCACTCCTGGCAGGTGTCGGAATGATCGCTCTGTAAATTTCCCCGAGCACTTGAATGAGCGTGAGTTTGGCGTTCTTTAGTGTATCTTCTTCACTAGCATTCGAAATGCGTGTTCGTGTCTTTTTTTTTCCCCATTCTGTCCCCGCACACGTCTAGAAATAGCGCTTGAAGTTAGCGATGTTCGATACGAGAGGATTGACTTGCTGTTAATGTATTGCCAATTGCTATGTTTCGCTCGCACTTCATGTTGATATTTGACATGATCAGGGCAAACTGTCAAGATTGGGTTTGTTTTTGTAATATTTCGCCGTTTTTCTAGCCATTTGCGTTGATCCATTTGACAATTCTTTTCGATGAGTGCACATAACATACCTTCTAGCCGTGAATATATGGACCTCCATACCACATGTCTGCGTATGTAGTCATTGAACATTGGGACCGGGGTACATATCCTACCTTCAGCAAACCTATCTACTTTTCTCACTCAGTTTATGGAGATATCTAGGGTGTCAGGCCCTAAGGCCTCGTGAAGTTCGTTATAATCTAAGTTCGATGGATTACTCACCATCCCAGTAGTCTGCTCTGTGCTCTTCAGCCGAATACATCACCGCCGATGAGGTGCGCCTCAATAGTCGCGCAAACTTGCTTGTAAGTTAGAGTCGAAGACCTAAAGAGCATTCATAGTAGTAAAAATAGTAACTACCACCTCTGCCAGACTCATTGGCAGCGATATTCAAAATTGTATGATTGAAAAGAGATATATATAGAGACTGAGGTTCCGTGAATGAATCATTCGCCTCTTCAAAAGCCCCCGGCTAGAGATATGGATTTACCAATAGGTAACTATCTTTTGAAGACAGCAGCTTTTTTTTCTCGCAGAGCCAATTGGCGAGCACGATACGGGTCTCCCAACGCGAGTCGGGGTGATCCCGCGTAGGCGCGACAGTTGATGTGAGTGAAAGCTGGGCCCATTCATAACTAACTAAATGTTGCAGAGTTTCAATTTACCTAATGAAAGCGAAAAACATGAAAACGTCGTGGAAATCTAATATCTCTATAGCCGAAGAAATACAAACCTACATGGTAGTCTCACAATACTCAGTTCCTGAAGTTATGAACATACCTCACTAATCCTTTGTCCAGCACTTCTCGGGCTATATCCAAATGGGTCGACATCCCCGTGTGATGAACCGATTTGACATGTCTCGGTACTTTGTAAGCCGTGTTCGTATCAATTGGTGAGTTCAATGTAGTTAGTTTTACGTGGCGTTGAAGCTAGATTATATAGACTCCACCTCCACACTTCGTTCACTTCACTATATATTCTCAAACGTCTCGAACTACGGAGTATAAAACGCGAAATGCATGAGATAAATACAACATACATAAAAACCCAATATGAGGGGACAATATGATTTGAGCATAAAGACCCCTGAGCTGGTGTGGATCCCTCAATCTACGGCGTTTCAGAGTCGCAGAGTTTTCCGTGGCGATATCGGGGACCACAATAAACGAGACGGGGTGTGTTCCGTACTCCGTACTCCGTACATTGCGTAGACATTGTATAATGTATAGTGTGTCAGGCTGAACCCTCGCGGCTATTTGTACAGTGGGGGGACTAGATATGAACTGAGGCCACAACTATTCCACGTGGGAGCTGTCGATCATTTTTTTGAGCATTTCTTTCAACTGTTTGGATATACAAGTTGGAAAAAATTGTAAGGGTTAGAGAAGGATTAGAGTCTAGAAGTCAATGAATTATTAGTGTACTCAGAGGGTATGTGGTATATCTATTTTTAATAATTGCGCAACGAGCCACTGGTTTCCTGCCATGTCATATCTCGTTGTACCCGAATCGAATTCAGTGGGACTTCGTCGGACATATCGTCAGCATTGGTCACATCGAGATGTGTTTTGGTCTTGTTGCGGGGCTCATCTGCCGGTCGTAGAGCGGAATTTTCCAACTCATACCCTTTGGAGTGCAGATCGGTTGTTCGTGTCTTTTGGGTTCCAGACCGACTGGCGAACTTGGAGGAGACCATCATGAATAATGGGCGGAGCGTTGGCATGCAGGCACAAATAATGCCCGTGGAAACCTCGACAATACACCAGGTGCAAGATTTACCGAGGGTCCAGGCGATGTCCGCTGGGTTGAAGTCGAAGAGGGTGCTAAAGCGATAAACACTAGTGAAAATCACACTGCGCATGAAACATTAGTCAACCATTGCAAACACCCAGGAGGGAAAGCTGGGCACGCACAAACTACCCAACATGAAGATTCCGATCACCGAGAGTCGGTGGGTGATGCTGGCATGCAATCCCCATACCACCCGCACCGGCAGACACAGCATGAGGATATCGGTGACCACGTTGGGCACGGCGTTTCCAATAAACGAGGCTTTGATGTCGATGCAATGACCGGGAATCCTCGTGTCCCAGGCTCGAGCAATTGGGGTGCATTGGAAGATGCTGACGAGGATGATAGCGATGCACCACGCAACCGACATCCCGCCCAGAATCCAAGAAGCGATCTTGATCTCTCTCGTGGGGAAAATACGGCTGTACATGAGCAGGATGGACGCCTTGGTCACTGCGATCGTCGTGACATAGAGACATTCGAAGACCACGAGGAGCTGTAGGCAGGTTAGCGGCGACTTCATACGCTTCGGTCCCCAGTCCCACCTTGGCAATCATCATAATGTTCTCTGGCGGTAGAATCTCTGAATGTAAGCCCATGCCATAATTGACCGCTGTCGAGAATTAGCGCCCGCGGATGAACATCAGATAGGTCCCCCCTTACAAGTCAACATGACCCCAACGAGGGCGAAAAATGGAAGCAATGCAAGCACAATCATATAGTCATCAATCCCTGGCTTCAGTGCTTTCTTCCATCGCGCAAGGAACCGAAAGATCACGAAGAGCACTGCTAACACAGTCATCGCGATGGTTCCGGCTCGCCAGGAGTCTTGATAGCTGTCATGGGGATTTAGAACGGGCATGTTGACCCGTCGAAATTGAATCAACGCATGTTTCTTTTTCTGATTTGGATGGAGCAAGGTGGACTTTAAGAGAGAGAATCCTGTATGTTGCCCCCCATGAGTCGGACGGAGGATATCCACAGTTAAGCGGTAGTGTGGTGTTTTACCCACATTTGAGCGACAGACTGTTTACCCAATGAGGAGAAAGTAGATTACGAGGAGTCTTCTCCCTCTGTATTTTATTCACTACCAGACCGCAACTCAAACCCGAGGGCCTAGAGGGTCCGAATAAGGCTGGGTATACTCCCGTAGTCCGTAGTACTCCGTACTTCATACTCCATACTGCCTCGCAGTTTGATACCCCTCCAAAGGGGTCGGAGATATTGGATTCGCCCTGTTTATTGAATTGGAATGTTGAGCATCCCACGCTGGGACATTCCGGGGGAATTTACCAGTCACTTTTACCTCGCCCAGTCAAATGTGACCCGACACGGCGCAACAGACATCAACTTGGAAATTCCTACCAGTCAACTTTTCTTCCCTGTCAGCCCATTGCACAGCGAACAAATCCCGAGAAAAGAATCCTGACGTATCTGCGTATCTGCGTATCTGCGTATCTGACACGAGACAGTATTTCAGAAGCCAAGTTCGGAATCAGACTCCGGCGTCGGGGATATGATCTGCGAGTCAATTTCCCGCCGAAGAGTGTAAATTCATGACGGTTGCTATTTTTCGTTCCCTTTTGTGGGATCAATGCCAAGATCGACCGTTGAAGGCCAGGGCCGACTACCGAGTGGAGCCTTAACGATGAAGCCAATGGCGGGCGGTTGAGCGATATTTCCGGCTCGAGGGGCGCTGCGAGGACCTATCACCAGCCGCATCTCAGCCGTGCTCTCTGCCGAATTTCTTCGGGCTTCAAGCCATGAAGCGGGTCATATGATAATTAGCCAATTCGGTATCAGGGGAAGAAGATCATCTTTCTCCGGATCTCATGTTGTGACCCTTGTCAAATTCAACGGTGATTGCCCCCCTAACCGAATCAGAAACTTCGCTATTGCTTGTTCTATTCTCAGTCTCTGATACACCTTATCACCTTCCACTTTTGGCATTTTCTCGGAGATCTGCAGTAGGCTCTGGTCCTAGTCACTTCGAAGGATTCAGTGACACCGGAGGCCTGGGTCTAAGGAGAAGCCCGAAGCGTACTCCGTGTGATAAACCCATCTATGTTGTATATCCAAGAACCAAATACAGTGATATTACGCGCTTATAATACGATGCCAATGCAGCGCCAACGGAACCCAGAACCCACAGTTGAACAATCTATCTTGTATATATATGTGTGGGGGGAGAGGGGGGGGGGGGGGGGATTGCACCTAAATAAATCATTTCCTTGGACCCTGTATCACTCTGAGCGACAATATTCGCAACTTTGAGAATCATGTCGGAGAAACCGATCTTTGTCTTCGTGCCAGGTGCATGGCATTCTGCCGATGCATTCGATCTTGTGCGGGATCTGATGCACAAGCGTGGTTTCGAAAGCAGAGCCATTGCAACTCCGTCGGTCGGCGCGTCCCCACCAAGCAAGGGGTTGTACGCGGACATTGAATACACCAAGGCCGTTCTAGAAGAGATGGTGGATGCAGGACGCCAGATCGTCGTGGTGAACCATTCCTATGGCGGCGTGGTTGGTTCGGGGGCTGTCGAAGGCTTGGGCTATGCCCAGCGGTCTCAAGCTGGCCGTGCTGGGGGTGTGATCATGGTAGTATGGATGGCCGCACTTGCAACTCCCAAGGGCCAATCTGTACTTGATGTGCTGGGCGGGAAATGGCTGCCGTGGATGCTGATCAAGGTAACTTCCTCTTGCCAGTTTGTTCCGCTACATGATCTGCGTATAGAAAGCTCACTAAGTTTATCTAGAGTCCGGATGACGGGTATTGCTGGTCTTCCCGCGAGGAAGTGGTGTTCTACCACGACATGTCCCCAGAAGAGCAGCAGAAGGCGATTTCGAAGCTGAAGCCGCAGCCTCAAAAGTCATTCCTGGAGCCAGCGCTGTACGAATCGTGGCACGAGATCCCTAGTATGTATCTATTTTGCGACCAAGATGGAGCTCTTCCATTGTCTGCCCAAGAGAGCTTCGCGCAAACACTGGGCAACCCAGTGACTTATCATGTCGATGGGTCTCACTCGGCCTTTATAAGTATGCCGGAAAAGGTGATTGACGGGCTGGAAATCGCATTGAGAGAAGGACAACAGCAGAGTGGTATCGTTGTGAGCTAGACTTTCATCAGTCAATCATTGCCTTCAATTCCTGCAATATGGAGACACGATGGACGGTTTCATAAATTGGAGGGTAAAGGCTTAATATTATCATGATCGACATAGCTATGAATAAAGAGACACGCGAAAGGGAATCTGGAAGAGTATCAGCATGAGTCGACAGATAGCACCCCCAATGTGTTTTGAAGCTCAACCTCCTATTATCTTGTAGAAGATCAAGACTCGAAAAAATACCCCTATATACTTCCTGGTCTCAGGAGTCAATCTAACGAATAGAGCCGAGGCTCCCATCGTCTCGGCGATGACCAGCGGCTGGGAGGCTTGGAGATCCTATAGCTTGGTGGAGAGCCATATCAGGTTCTGGAATACGAGGTCAAGGAGATGCGGCCCACCAAGGGCCCTTGGCATTTGTTACGACAATGCTTCATCTTCCCAGCCCCCAGTCCAACCTCCAGTCGAACTTGAATTGAAATAGATTCACAATGCCAAATTGTATTTGAAGAAACGCCCAATAAGTCGATATCTTGGCTCAGGACAGTACACGCTCGCTCTAGATGCCTTCGCAGAGCACTGGGGAGAGAAAGTAGAAGATCAAATCCAGCACTGCTTTTCCCTTTGCAGATTTCAGCTGGGGCACCTCATCGCATATGGTTATGATACTGCCTTCCACCCTGAAAGTACGTGATGAATGGAATTGAAGGAGTTAGCAGAGGATTTTCCAATCACCGCGTCGGGATAGATCTTTATTTCTAACATTGAGGTGTCACCACTCGAGAATCTCATATTGATCTTACTATGTAGTTTCGTCTCTCACCTATGAAGTCCCTGTTCGTTGACGCTAACACCTGTATATTCACAAAGACGGGGGCTAAAATCGTAACTTACGGTACCTATTGAGCTTCCACATACCATACCTGGCAATGACAACGGTTCCAGTGACACACGCCCCGACCAGGATTGCAAATGCCGAAGTGCTTTCTTCGAAGAAGTTCGCCACGTTCATTCCGAACAGGCCGGCCACAAACGTGGACACCGCGAATCCCAACATACAGATCTCAAGTTGGGCCTCGAAGATCAAGATCTGATTCCGCCGTACGTCCAAAATTGACTGAATAGTCTCCGTTGTGCGTTCCACGTCCCCCAGTAATGCGCTTGCAGACTCCGCGATTGCGTCTGTGTTCTTATAATACCCCTCCAGGAGATATTCCACTTCTTGATGATCCTCGTCCACATGCGGCTTACCTGCCTGACGATCGGACAAGTACATCATAGCCATGTCCTCATCATGTTCAAGAATCTCCCTGAGTGCCGTGCGGAACTGGCGCGCGCGCTGTTCGATGGCCACCAGCCGTTTTCGATGATCCTGCAGCCCGCGGAGCACGGCGTGGACAACATCCTCTCTCGTTGAATCACGCAAGCTCTCCTCAACCTCCCGACGGATGAGGACATGCTCCGCTTCCAGGGTAGCGGTCACAGAAGCAAGCGCTGCATCCACTACCCGGAGCTCAAATGGCAGTTTTGCTAGAACGCCACAGCCGGGATCGGGATGTAGCCGGCCCGGGAGGTCTGTGAGAAAGACATCCTGAACCTTGACATGACTGTCTTCAATGGGTAGAAGGAAGAGAAGCACGCCGTCAGGGCAGACAAGAAGCCGCAGGGTGAACATGCTGATAAAGATGGTTGTGGGCCGGATTAACAAGTGGGGGATCCCCTCGGAGACAAGATCGACGTTCCGCAAGTCACGACCATCTAGACCGTACCGCTTGGCAACATCCTCTCTGGTTCCCCGAGTTTCAGAATACTGGACTGAACCATCCACATTGAGAATCATGCAGCGCAGCTCCGTCGCATCATTCATGCGGCTTTGTGACAAAGCTAGGGAAAGGTTGAACACTTTCTGATTGAAGGATGCCTCTTGGCTCTTCTCGCGCTTGGATATCACATGATGTGACTTATTAGGCAATGTGACAATTCCTTTAGTATAGCTCGGGATACTCTGCAAGGGCCGTCCCATTCGGGTGGTGACGGCAAGGCAGTGGGATTGGAGTGGTGGGTTGATTTTGAATTGGAGGCCCTTCTCTTTCAACACTCGATGAACCCACCTTCCGGCAGAGCAATACATGATCTATATTCTGTTCCCTATTGCACGTATATCAGAAGAGAGTGGAATAGTCGTCGCCAAGATATATCCGCGGCTTGGCATGTGGCTGTGCTTCTGGCTTCCTCACTAGGAACAGCAGAGCACTGCATTCCCCATCATTCTCACAGGACAGAAGATGGCGTTGTAAGGGCTTATGAGACATGAATTTGTTGAAATCTCGGAATTGGAAAGATCTCGAAGCAAGATTCTCTACGAGCAGCCTTTCATACAATCCAACTCAGCCACTATTCCTGCCGCCCCTGCGATGCCATATCCGCGCTTCTTCCAGCAGGTTTCAATGATTTCACGAGCCCACACGTCTTGCCCCATGACAGGGAGCTCCTTCAATGAGGGAAAGTTAGCGACAGACTCTCCGTTCCTACGTGAATGATAAATGTGCACGCCGTGGTGTTTTCCAGTGACAATCTGATATATCACGAGGCCAAGCTGGCAAAGGTCCGTCCACATCGAGCAATTGTATCTATCAACCGCGTCCACCATCACGGTACCGAGGGGCATAATCGTCGACGCACCAAAGTCCGTTATCATCACATTCTGTGAATCATCGAGCAGAATGTTGCGGGGGCGAATGTCACAATGAATTACACATCGTTCGTGGAGGTTCTGCAACCCAATAGCTAGCTGGCGGATCCACTTCATCTGAAGAGAGACAATAGGCGGTGCCCTGTGGCTCAACCACTGGCTGAGGGTGCCTCCCGACATGTATTTCAGTTCAATAGTATTTCCGGAGAGATTCAGACAGTTGACAATCCCTTGAAGGGGCCTAGCAGAGTCAGGCTGCACCCGTCGCCACACAGCTTGCTCCGCCCAGATTTTTCTTCGATTTTCTTCCGCCTTCTTCAGTGTGTCACTCGCATAGACGACCGCCATCTTGACTGCCACATCGTCCCGTAGAACAAGAACAATCCCATCGCTAGACGCGATGATCGTGTGCCGCTTAATATAATGGCCGTCATCATCAATGGGGCACCAGATAGAACTCATTCTGAAATAAGAAGAAAGGCAATCAAGGAGATTTTATCCTTTTCTGGCTGATTGGGCATGAGGTTAGTATTGCCAACGATCAGGCTCGATTGAGGTAGAATGCTCGGAATATAGTATTCATTTGTCGTTCATTCTAGCCTAGCATAAAGACAACCCTGTCAGTAAGCATCGCTCCCAAGGAGGAAGAAATTGTACTGAAGAGAAGAGGCGTCTTGCCAAGTATTGTTTGGTGGATGATCCTGTTAGCTTCCAGGACTTCTCCGTCAACAGCACAACAGAGCCTAGCTTCTCTGGCTAGGCTCTGGCGCTGTTGAAAAGAGCCGAAAAAAGTATTAGGGAGGGCTGACTGGGCAAAAGAAAGTATGTCGCGAAGACAATCTGATGAGCGAGAGGCATGGCTTGCAAGAGAGGAAGATGAAGATGAAGTTAGGACAAAGGCAATGTTCTTTCTGAATTGGGATCATCCGGTCCCCGTGATTCCCGTGACCGGCTCTTCTGCGTAATCTGCTGTATAGCTCTTCACTTCTCCCTGTTGTCTTTGAAACATCGAATCCCATCAATTAACAGTCATTTATCTACATGTCTTCATCGCAATCATAACCAGTTCCAGATCACCACACCGAGTTCTGTCACCTACGGGTAATAGGCATCATCTATTCGTTCATCAAATCATAGACATGAAAGGTATCAACTTTTTTCATATCAATATGGGTCTCATTTGGATTTTTCTCTTCGATCAAAGGCTCGACTTCGTATCAGTTGAGGAAGCCCTACCGGAAATCCTGATAAAGAACCTTGTGTGAACGGCGGTTGTGGATGGCTGGATGTCTCATCAACCCCTTGGAACTTTCTAGTATTGGATGAGAGGCTGTTGTTGGTGGTCATCATATGGTCGAAGTGTTTTTCGAAACGGATACAGACCGATTGCATTTTGGCTCGGCAAATTTCTGCTTGGCAGGTATGCTTGGTGATGCGATTGTGGCAAATGATTTGACCGGCGAGGACAGCAAAGACCCTGAATGATTCACCAGGGCTTGTGGGTTGTCATGACCATTTTGGTTCCTTTTGCTACTAACGAAGATATTTGGTTCAGGCGACAGATCACTCCGTCTGGGGCAATTCATATCCTAGACTAGTTCTTAGCAACTTGGATATGCTCTTTCTGCTGCTAGTCATGATTATATTTACTTCAACTTCTATCACATACGACCACAGGGTGTGGAAAACAGGGCTTCCCGTCCGCTCAGCCGTACTTAAGCCACACGCCGGTGAGTTAGTAGTTGGGTGGGTGACCACCAGCGAATCCTCACTGTTGTATGTTTTTTGTTTTTGCTTTCAGAAACATCATGTCGCTATATGGCAAAATGGCATAGGGCCAATGTTTTTGTTCAGATAGATCCCACATAGTATATAGTATCAAGTAGACCTATATGCTAGTTGAGTTTATCACTTGAATCATCCTATATTGACCCCCTATCTTGAACACTTATATCTACACACTTGACCGAATATAGGATGGAAGTGTGCGTGGCAGAAAACTGAGAGCGAAAGGCGGCGAAGAGATAGATTGTGGCTCAATCACCGTGCCGCCCGTGGCAGAAAGAGTTAGGCGGTGTATCGACCATAAAGTCTAGCAAAGTGACGCGACCGCATTTCATTCAGCAGAAGGCAGACGGAGAAAAGATTCAGTAGAGATTCTAGCTTAGTGGCTTCTCCGATGCGGTGCTATGAAAAATTTCTCCGATTAAAGAGAGGTGAGAGTGCTAAAACTAGTTTTGCTCATGCCTTCACATTGACATCATCGCTCATGGCGTCTGCCTTCTGTCGACGGAAGTAATACTGTACACAAAGCAAAAGAGCTAAAACCCAGGAAGCGCCGGCGATGGAGCAGATAGTAGTGAGACCATGCAAGTACCTCGGTGCATCGGAAGTCCGGAAGATCTGCGAACCAGCGATCCCAGCACAATTGGCGGCCATGACAACCAGCGCCATGGAAACACTTCGTTCCTGGGGTGTGCGGCAGTAGAAGGACAGCCAGCCAACATTGAGAATGCTATAAACTCGTCAGCCAGGTCAGGTTACTAAGATCAGGGCAAGGAAACTCACTGCATGCTACAGTACGAGATATTCGCGACAGCAATAATTCCATACCGATGCCATTGCGAGGCATGGGGACTGCTTGTACGGAGACAGGCATAGGAGATGACATTCCAGGTTATGGCCAAAAGCACGAATGGCCCACGGTGCCTTGTCTTGTCGCTATCGATGGGTCAATACTTGTTCTTCGCCTTTCTTCTTCTTAAATAAAATGACTAAAGGAGCTACTCACGAAGCGAGAGACAGAATTATCAGCCAGATCATGCTGCAGTAGACTGGGATCGATGCCAACGCGTTGGCTTTAACCGCATCGAAGCCCAGACCCTTGATCATGCTTGGGGTATATTTAGTCAAACCGGAAAATCCAGTCATGGACACCAGAGTCACAAGAACATGCTGCAAGATGCGCGGCTGCTTCAGTGTTTGCCAGATATCGGAAGCAGAGATCTGGATATGGCCCTTGGCTTTGTGAGGGTCATCTAGAAGAACACGGTTGCGAATGATGTGAAGTTCTCGCTCTGTGAAATAATTCCAACGGCCCATGGCGATCAATGGACGGCCATCCTCCGCTGATGGAGGGATTAGGAATGTGAAAACAACCCCAATGAAAAGGGTAATCAAGCCTTCGACTATGTTCCTCATTAGACAGGTTGGTTCTAGTTAAGGACATGCTTATCACTTGAACTTACCTAGGAAGATCCATCTCCACCCCTCCATGCCGTGGGTACCATGCAGTTTCAGGAGACCAGCTGAGATCAAACTCGATGTTGCGGATGCGAACATCTGGCCATAGAAGAATAAACTGACCCGAAGACTGGTCTCATCCTTTTTATACCAGGTAGACAGGTAATACAAGGCACCTGAACTTTGTGAGTCAAATATCCAAGCAAAAAGTGGGAATCTCCTACCTGGAATAAACCCGCCCTCACAGAATCCCAACAAAACCCTTGTCACTAGATATGCAGGATATGACTGAACAAATGCTTGGAACGTTGCGACCAACCCCCAAGCAAACAACTGGCCGGACAACCAGATGCGCGGTCCAATGCGCTGTAAAATAATATTCGATGGGATCTCCGACAGAACAATACCAGCTGAAAGCAGTTGTGTTCCAATGTTAATTTGGTTTGTTGTGATATTGAGATCGTCTGTGATCGTTGACGTGAGAACAGCGCTGATATTTCCACGATCCATCTGCAAGGCAAAAAAGGCCAAGGCAAGAATTGGTATAAGAATGAAGTCGATCCTAATCGATGATTAATGGCAAAGTCACAGACAATGGTTTCAACCGCTTACTTGCGTCGCACGGGGGCTTCTTCATCACTCCAGTCCTTGACTATGCCATAGGGAAGTTCGTCGGAAGATGAGCTGATGACCTGCTCATCAAATTTGTGCTTCTCGTCAAAGATGCCTGGGCCGGACATCCTGCGACCACGATCGATTATCGTAAAGCGAAACAAGGCAAAAACAGTATTTGAAGTGTTCAAACGTCAACTTAGGACATCGACCCACGGATATTGTTTTCTTGCGGTTGACTGACCTCTCCTATATAAACCAGAAAGAAATCAACCGCAAAAGGCCCCGGACATAGAGACTGAGATACGTTGATCTAGAACGCTTTGTCGCGACACAGTGGGGAGCTATGGCGCAATCAACATTTGCCGAGCACAAGTTTATTCTGACGAGTTTTCTTGCTTCGAAGACTCTTATTGGCGTGACAATTCCCTTGGCTTTGGCCTTTGCTTGATCCGAATCGACTTGCCGCGTTGTTTTGGTCTATACTTCTCCGAAGTTGTTATGAATCCGGGTCAGTGTATATCCCGTCTTACACGAATGATGTCCTTGGAGTGATCTTGGATGATCACAGTGAATATATTCATTATTGATATTTCCTTACAATATACGAAGTTCTTACACCCAGACATCCCAGGACACACCGTGTCGACTAGTCAGTGGTATCTGCGGCCCTTCGGCTTCCACGATATATCCTGCATCGCACCAATCAAATGCAACCCGAGGCTGGGCGCCATAAAACCCATCATACCCTTCGTCTAGCGCCTCTCGGAGAGTGCTCACGGGGTCTACCGGTTGAAGTACATCCCATGGCTGGATACAGGTCACGCCTTGACAGGACTTGAGTACCATGAGGAGGGCATCCAGTCGGTTAATAGCCTGTGTCAAGTCGCGACCGAGAAGTTGAGGCTCATCGCCAGTGATTGGAGTGGTTGGGTAAAGATTGTTCAGCTGGTACGGGTCCGACTGGTGAAAAATGAGTCTTTGATCTGTTAGAAGCAGAAACCAGAGGTGGTTGCTTACCGACAAATCGTATAATTCGTGTTCATTATTGCACCAAACAGAGTAGTAGAGGTTGTAGTCCTCGCCCAAAATACGAACGGATTTGTAGGTGTTGTTGGGAATCATGAAGAAGCCTCCGTCGCCTGCAGACTGCAATTAACATCTCGCCGCACGGGGCCGAAACTTGGTAACTCACCAATGTCATTATATGCGCCCTCGACCACGGCTGACCCCCAATATTCTACTGTAACGTGTTCATGTCTCTCGCCATTGAAATCGGGCGTCACGGGAATCGCGACGCCATCAAAATCATCGCGAGCCGGAAGTCCTGCCAGGTGGAACAGAGTCGGGGCCAGGTCGATGTGAGTCGTCACGGCATCCTGTTCATGGCCCTTTGCGACCCCCGGTCCACGAATAAACAGAGGCACACGGATGTCCTCCTCAAACCCACAAGTCTTGCCGGGTGGGAGTCGGTGCTGACCAATATGGTACCCATTATCAGAAGTATAGATGATGTAAGTATTATCAAGCTGACCACTCTCTTCAAGTCGCGTAACGAGTGAATCTACCAGTTCATCTACACCTTGCAACGCCCGTAGACGGGAGCGGTAAAAATGGTCGTTGTAGTCGACCACCGACTGGTTCTGCAGAGGCAGATCGCGAACCCAGTTGACTCCGCTTGGCTAAGAACGTTAGTCAAAGTTGCCGGGATGAGACCCCCGGGGCAAGACTGCACTTACTTGGTCCGGGTTGAAGTGAGTGGTGCGGGGCACCTTCACCCCCTCGAACAGATGCTCGTGTCGCTCGAGGGGGATGGGCGCGCCCATATGAATATTGCCTGATTCGATATCACTCAAATCCACATTTGAATGGGGTGCGACGGGGGCAACGGTCAAGAAGAACGGTCGCTCGCCGGCCAACGCATCATCAAGGAAACCAAGCGCCTTGCCTGTGATGACCTCAATGGTATGTTCCCCCTCATGGCTCACGGGGGGCTCCCGGTTGCGCTGATAAGTCGAATTGAGGTACGAATAAGTGAAGGGATCGAGCAGGAAGTCCGACCCATTGAACCCATTAATGTATGGGCTGTGGTAATTCTCGACCGTGTGGGCGTTGAACATCTTGCCCGTATAATATGTATCATAGCCTGCCTCTTGCAGCCAGACCGGCAGGAAATTCTCATTGAAGCCACGCTCGACGAATTTCGGATATCCCCCGTATGGGGGACTGACGTCGGTCACATTTGTGTTATGTGCCTGGCGACCGGTCCACAAGCTCACCCGCGACGGGCAGCATAGTGCCGTGGTGACGAAGTGGTTGCGGAAAAAGGTGCCTTGATCGCGGAGATGCTTGGCAATCAGTGGGGTGTACGCGATCGAATCCAGCTGCAGGTCTTGGTCATCGGTGAGAATGAACAGAATATTTGGTTTGCGCTGGGCTTCATGGTTGAGAACCGACTGGATCGCGGACTGCAGGTTGGATTGGAGATTGGACTGGAAATCGATTGATACTCCTTCTACTGCGGCGATGAGGCCGACAACCGCGGTGATGAACCTCATGTTCAGATCCAATGGAGAATCGAATTGGGTTCCAATGGTCTCCGGTTATCTTATGGGGCAACGAGATCAACGCTCGAGCCCTAAATGATGCCATCGGTGGATCGCATGGCGATCGGGATCTGAACTGCTGAGGTTATACACAAGAGGTTGTACGGAGAACCACGGAGAGTTTATTCTCACTTCTGTTCTCGCTTTGTATTTTGATCTTGAATCTTGTTGGTCAAGGGGTACCTTTTCACAGAAAGATCTCGGCGTTGACGGTCGAAATAGGAACAGGGAAGTATAAAAGTGGATCTATTGCGTGCTTCATGATCGCGATGATCACATATGGGAAACAGTTAGCCAACGAACATACAACATACAGACTGAGTTCAGACTGGTCGCCAAAACATTCTCTGTATTTTCTTCGTGTATGAAGTAGTGTTGCGACAATGGTCGATACCGAGAACCCCGGAGTGATACCTGCAGAAGCAGAAAGGGTCGGAAACCAGTCGATCAATGAGAATGAGAATGGCCATTCACACGAAGAAAGTCCCTTGCTGCAACCTGAGCCTAATTCCAAGGCGTTGACAAGCGTGGGAACAATCATCGCAGTGCTTCTGCTCGGTAAGACCGGTCGCATCAAAACAGAGAATCAAGAACCACGCTCAGGACTCAAAATAGGCGAATTCATCTCCAATGCTGATGCGACACTGGTGATGGCGACAGCAGGCCGAATCTCGTCCGACTTCAATCGACTGCGCGATGCAAGTTGGCTCTCCACGGGCTATACTCTAGGTCTTTGTGCGGTGCAGCCGATGGTCAGTACATTCGAATTCAATCGACATCTTGTCTGATGAATCGTCTAGTACGGAAAACTCAGCGATATCTACGGTCGCAAGCCACTCTTATTATTCTCCTACTTGTTGTTCGCGGTAGGATGTATTATCAGGTACGGACCTGAATCTCTTGAATGAAACACGTTAACAGCCAGCAGTGGCATCGGATCTCATATGTGGGTGGTCATACTCGGTCGTGCCATCAGCGGAATGGGCGGCGCCGGCATCATAGCAATCAGCGCGATCATCATCACCGATATCGTGCCCAAACGAGAGGTGGCAAGCTGGAGAGCATATGTGAATATTGCCATGACGTTAGGGCGCAGTTTCGGTGGACCTGTAGGTGGATGGTTAAGTGATACCATCGGATGGAGATGGTAGGTGAAATGACAGATCTGTTGATCCTTTCTGACTGTCTCAGGCTCTTTATCCTTCAAGCACCATTCCTCGCACTGGGGGGAATTTTGGTGATTTTCAAATTGAATACTAGAACGAAGAAGAACTCGATATCTAACGAGCCCGCGAAGGTGGACTTTTTAGGGACAGCACTGCTAGGTTCATCCATCATCGCCATGACCCTACTTCTGGACCAAGGGGGGAAAACCTTCCCTTGGAAGTCATGGAGGACGGTCCTTCTCGGGAGCAGCGGGATATATCTTCTCGTTGCCTTCATAGTCGTGGAAGCCTACATCGCCTGCGACCCAATTTTCAACCTCCGCATCCTCCGTCGATCAAATGTCTCGATGGCATATATCATTGCGGCACTCCAAACGACAGCTCAGCTAGGCCTGATGTTTTCCGTGCCACTGTACTTTCAAGTGACCCAGCGGGCATCAACAACGGTCGCCGGTGTTCATCTAATTCCCGCGGTGATAGGAAACACCGTCGGTGGCCTGTTAGCGGGGACAATCATTCGACGGACCGGACAATACAAGATCCTCCTTGTTGTTGCAGGACTCGTGGCGTCAATTACTTACCTTCTTCTGTATCTCTACTGGGATGGCCACACTGGCTTCTGGCAGTCACTCTTTATCCTTCCCGGTGGTCTCGGAACTGGGATCGCAGGAGCAGCGTCATTTATTGCCATGTCCTCAATGCTGCAACCGGAGGAAATGGCCATGGCGACTGCAGGATACATGCTCATTGTCGGATGTTCCATAACAGCGGGTGTGACCACCTCCAACTCGGTGCTGGGGATGGGATTCCACCAGGCGTTGCAGAAGAATCTGCATGGCCCTGATTCGGATGAGGTAGGTCTTTCGCGATTGGTGATATGATAGTTCCAACACTGATTGGTCTAGATTATTAAACGTGCCATTTCGGATACGAACTACATCACTCATCTGAGTGGTCCAATACGCGAGATCGTTGTCGCCTGTTACATTTCAGGTCTGAAACACACATATCGTGAGTTGAGAGTCGATATTATGGTGCGGTGAAGGTATTTTTGGCTGACTTGTTTCTAGTTGTTTCCCTCACCTGCTCACTTCTAGCATCGTTCGGTGGGTTCTTCATTGTGCGTCACCAAATCTAGAGCGTCTTCATTCTCGCCCTCCTGCAGATTATTCAGATGTTTCAACGCCCCGCATTTTCTCAGCTTATAATAATCTTCATTATCGCCTATATCAGACATTGAATTCATGATCATTGACACAAGGGGTTTGAATGGCTTAATAGAGAGGGTTGCCCCGATGATCCTAAGTAAATCCAGCTACAAAACGAAGCAAATGAATCTGCGGTGACGAGTTAATACACCAAGAAAACACTATGGATTGAATCCTGGTATCCAAGCACTTTGCATTCCGACACTTGATCAGCCATTCCATTATCTCCATATATCGCTGACTGTGACAGCCGTAGTGCCACAGGTGGCAGGGACAGTGTACGACAGGTTTGGGTCACTCTCCCACTGAATGGAACCGTCACTCTCAACCCTGAGATATTTATACGCAAAAGTACTCCCGGTCGGCAATGTCACAGTCACAAACCACAGGTGATGATCGGTGGTATAAGATCGAGCGCTAAGCGCAATAGCATTGTTTGTATCCCACGAGCCAAGCTGGGGGATGGATCCGACAAGCTTAATGCTCTCACCATAATATGTAGTGGCGATGACATCAAATGTCACTGCGACAGAAGTTGGAATAGTGCAAGATGTGGTTGTCGAGATGGTCTTGGTGGTAGTTACACCTCCCGATCCACTGGTTAAAGTGGTAGGCCAAACAGTGTTCGTTGCAGTGCTGAATGTGCCAATAGCGGAAGTGGCGCGGCATGAAACAGGGACGCTGACCGATGTGTCGCTCCATGGCGCAGGTACAATGGCATTGCGGCGCTCGTTTGCGCTTAGAAGTGCTGCGTAGGACCAGGTCAAGTCGCGAGCTGAGAGTTGCGAACCATCTGACTTGGAGAATTGCTCCGACATAGATCCATTGGACATCGCATATTTCTCCTGAGGTGATTATAAATCGACGGCTTTGCATTTGAAGTGAAAAGGACATTGACAACATACCACAATACTCATATATCCATCAGCATACGTCTTGACAGCGCTCACAATGGAAGAGTACGTTTCACTAGATGAAGAGTAAGTGCCAATAGCAGCGGTGCTGTACAAGTCTTTGAAGAAATTCAAGGAAACGGCGGTGATTTCCAGAGAGCCGATGCGGTTCCATGTATATATGGCGTCGTATAGCTGCTCGGCTGCCGCCAGAGTGCACAGATACCAAGGGTTGCCGTTATAGTATGAGTCCTCTGCGTATCTACCGACAGCAACAGCCTGACCTACCGCTATACCTGCGTTGACATGGTAGATCGATCGGAATGAATCGGTCACGACCTTGTGATTTGCAAGCGCCCGTGCTGAGCAAGGCTGGAAAGTAGTGTCATCGCATCCAGCCTCCGGATCAAAACTGTGAATGCTCCCGAGGACGGTGTTCGCATCTTTGCCACTGCGGCCACCACCGAAATTGGCCAGGACGAATGTCCCAGTCCAAAATGACTGTAGGAAGCATAGGACTTGTGGTGCTTGGGAATCACAATAAGAACACGAGGACCCAACTTGACTGGCGAACGTTCTTCCCTCCACCAGCGCGCGATACTGGGCCGCTGTCGTAAAGAATGAAGAGCCCGATACTTCCTCCCACAGATCTAGAATGTGTTAGCATTGTCAACAGTGGCATTCTCAAGACCTACCAAATCCTGTCTGGTTCCAGTATTGGGCGACATAGGAAAGATCGTTGCGCACAACCGGCCAGACCATATCGGTCGCATAGTTCGTGTATCCATTATCCTAGTTCTATAAGCAGCGTCACAGCAAACAAGGAAGAGACAAAAGAGAAGAAAGAAAGGCACAAGCCTTACAATCAGCCATTGACCAAATGAAATCATTGCGGTCGCTCGCAAAGCTGGTCCATCACGCTGAGGACGACCCCAAGAGCCGGTGAAAGCAGTCTCATCGACGTTGAATTTGGGCTCCCCTAGTCCGCCACTGAAAATATCTCCAGATGGGGTAGATACAGTTTGGATGTATGCTTGTGCACTCATATATTGTTCAATGATATTCAGCAAATCGGTATCACCCTTCCTGAACATGTCTACCAGTGTTTTGAAAACCAGGGCCGAATCACGAGTCCAGGTGTAATAGTCTGTGACGAGGTTTCATTATCCCGCCTTGTCAATAGCTCGTGAGGCTCTTACAGTCTGGATTGGAGGTACTTGGACTGGCAATCAAGACCCCGGCCTTTGCACTTGCTGCATAGGCACCCGCCGATCCGATGTTATCCAGGATCCCCTGTCTCGCCACTGCGGTCTCCGATGCCAACCAAGTATCGAGACTACCCGTTGCTGGAGGAGCAAGTATTTGCTGAGGTACTATGATTGCAGTAGAGCCGAGAGTCAGCGCCCAGAGCGCAGTCCAGAATAGAGGGGCCATCTGTTCGAAATCGAGTTTGTGCTCGATCACCACGGGGACTGAATGTGATTTGTATGGACAGCGCAAGCTATACAGAACACTTTGAGCTCTTCTCCCTAAGACTGTCTGTCGTATCCTTCGTGGGACCTTGTGAAAGCGTTGGAGAGGTGAAGTGCGGAGAACCCCATCCGACGATTAACCTTTTGCTCCTCCATCACCCCCGGAAGACATCGACAGTAGTCTTGAGCTTGAATTCTTTTTGTCTGGGATGAGGTCTATCATTACTGTGTCAAGTAGGCGTATCGAATATCTCCCGGGCCCTATGCGAGGCCGGACTACCTGATCTCCAATCCAATCGCTTCCATCGGAATTCAAGCCTTTGCTATCCCTGGCCAAGTTGCACTTTGTGCAAAATTCACCGCTGAATCCCCGTCCCCTGTCATCTTCATCAGGCAATCT
The DNA here is from genome assembly GCA_027569675.1 of Penicillium crystallinum. NCBI lineage: Eukaryota > Fungi > Ascomycota > Eurotiomycetes > Eurotiales > Aspergillaceae > Penicillium > Penicillium crystallinum. The sequence goes on from JAPDKR010000047.1 coordinate 65,927, forward strand.
GGGGTTAATGTCACCAATAGGAGGAATGCACAGGTGCAACACGCTAGACAGATTACGAAATGAGAGTACGAAGCTCTCTCAGGGGGTCACTGATATTAAAATCGTAACTGATGCCTGAAGATGCCTGATATTTAGACCGCTTTCGTCACCGCTCATCACCGTGTATTGTAGAGTCATCGTAGTCCTAGCTACATGTACCTACATACCTACATGTAGGTAATTAAGGCTCTTCCCACCTACAAATCGCGGTGACAAGAGATGACCTCGGAATCTGACATGAGATATGTCTCACTCATCGAGTAGCTGTGGAGAACCCTGCAGATACTTTCAAGCTCCGGGGGATCGACCGTTTGAGGACTGGTGCGGGCTGAGTCTGATGCACTTCCCATACTGTATGGGCGTGAGAGAGTCACTAGCAACAAATACACTACACCTCGGGTTATTCAGTGCTCATAGTCACCTCTTGTGGCGTTGATGGCAGTGGGATCCCCGCATTTCTCTTACAGTCGAATTCAGATCTCGGCCCGACATGGCCTTTCTCATTCACATGAGCCCTTTTCGATTCGATTTCATATGTTACCAACAGGATGAAGGCTCCTGAAAGTTGGCCCGATGGCGTTGTTGAATTTGACCGATTGGTTTTGAAGCTATAGTAGGCTTCCATGGCGTTAAATCTGCATAGCCGTGCTTGAAGAACAGCCCATCCTGGGTCAATTTTGGATGCCGTGGCTAAAACACACAATGTCCATGGTGAAGGTATAAATTGACGGCCCTGACGGCCACTCCGAACAAATCTACAAAGAATTCAGATTCCAATCACATACCATTGCTGCTTTTGCATGAAGGTGACAATGAAGAACCTCTTATTGACTGTAGCTCTGCTGTTGGCCCAGATAGTCACGGGCCTGACACCAGCAGAATGGCGCAGCCAATCGATCTATTTCCTGTTGACAGATCGGTTTGGACGCGAGGACAATTCGACAACTGCAGCATGCAACACGGGAGATAGGGTAGGCACACTCTTTTTGCATCCAATATGAACTCGGAAGTTGACCATGACTGTCAGATCTATTGTGGAGGCAGTTGGCAAGGTATCATAAACCACGTATGTATATAACAATGCCCCTGCAGTCCCCATCTATTGACTTGTCCTCCAGTTGGATTACATCCAAGGAATGGGATTTACTGCCATCTGGATCACCCCTGTGACCAAACAATTATCGCAAAGCACTGGCGATGGCACGGCCTTCCATGGATACTGGCAGCAAGATATGTAAGATGATCAGACACTCAGCTTTGGAATAGCACTCAACATTCATGATAGATACGATGTTGATTCAAACCTTGGTACATCGGATGATCTCTTGGCTCTGTCTAAGGCATTGCATGCTCGAGGCATGTATCTCATGGTTGACGTTGTCGCAAATCATATGGTGTGTTGTTCTAAAAAGCAGCGCAAGAGTGTCTGTAGCTAACCCGCCGATAGGGCTATGCCGGTGCTGGAGATACTGTGGACTACAGCGTCTTCTCTCCCTTTGACTCTTCATCGTACTTCCATTCCTACTGCCAAATCAGTGACTACAATGACCAGTCTAACGTCGAAAACTGTTGGCTGGGCGACACTATCGTGTCACTGCCAGATTTGGACACATCTCAGACAGCAGTACAGCAGATTTGGTACAATTGGATTGCGGATCTGGTGTCCAAATACTCCAGTGAGTTTGAGTGCCAGACAAGGCAAAGCTGCGCTAACCTATTCAGTTGACGGACTACGCGTGGACACCGTGAAGCATGTTCAGAAGTCTTTCTGGCCCGGCTTTAATGATGCTGCAGGTGTCTATGCTGTTGGTGAGATTTTCGATGGAAGCCCGTCTTACACCTGCGACTATCAAAATTATCTAGACGGTGTCTTGAACTATCCCATGTGAGACTACCTATCAAATCCCGATTCAGTCCACAAAGACTAACTGTTCAGTTATTATCAATTGCTATATGCATTCCAATCCTCCAGTGGAAGTATTAACGATCTGTATAATATGATCAACACTGTGGCATCTTCTTGTGCCGATTCAACTCTGTTGGGAAATTTCATCGAGAACCACGACAACCCACGGTTCCCAAGGTGCGAGACTCCAAGTTCTCACAGCTACACAATACTAACCTTTTCTCTATAGTTATACAAGCGATTTCTCGCAGGCGAAGAATGTCATTTCCTTCCTCTTTTTCTCCGACGGTATCCCCATTGTGTATGCTGGCCAGGAACAACATTACAGTGGCGGAAATGACCCAGCAAATCGTGAGGCCGTTTGGTTATCAGGATATTCTACTACAGCGGATTTATACCAGCACATTGCGACCACAAATCAGATCCGTAAGCTAGCGGTCGCAGCAGACTCGAGCTATATTACAACCAAGGTTCGTTTGAGTAGAGCCCCAGATTAAGGTCAAAACTAAGAATTTCCCAGAATGTCCCCTTCTATCAAGACAGCCATACCTTAGCCATGAAGAAGGGATCCAGTGGATTGCAGGTTATTACAGTCCTCTCCAACGCTGGATCTTCGGGCTCCTCCTATACTTTGTCACTGGGCGGACATGGGTATTCATCCGGCACCAAGCTGATGGAGCTGTACACCTGTACATCTATCACAGTGGATTCTAGCGGCAACGTCGCCGTGCCAATGACGGCTGGCCTCCCACGCGTACTTGTACCTGCCTCTTCCGTGAGCAGCGGTGGCCTCTGTGGTACGTTGGTACCCACGAGCACTACTACCACGGTTACTCAGACCACTACTTCCACGACAGGGACAGGCTGCGCTCAGGCAACCTCCCTGCCTGTCCTGTTCAAGGAGCTTGTCACCACGAGCTACGGCCAGGACATTTACATCTCGGGGTCGATCAGTCAACTTGGTAGCTGGGATACGAGCAAGGCGATCGCATTGAACGCAGACAGTTACACTTCATCCAATCCTTTGTGGCAGACAACTATCACACTCCCCGTCGGAACATCTTTCGAGTATAAGTTTATCAAGAAGACTAGTGGATCTTCGACTGTGACATGGGAGAGCGATCCAAACCGATCGTATACGGTACCAACTGGGTGTTCTGGAACAACAGCGACTGCAAGTGCAACTTGGAGGTGAAATTGGTATCAATGATCGGGATAATTTTCCATCGATCAACTTCCAGTCGAAAGAAATCAACATCATTGTTATCTACATACCTGCTATGGAGCTATTCAACAAATGTCAACCCAGATTATCGCATGTCCCTAACCCATGCTTCATTGATCATGATTCGTGCCAGCGTAATTCGTGTATGTTTCAGTTCTTCTCAGAGTTGCATTCTCAATCAGATATGGAAAGCAGCAAGGTTTGCGAACATGTAATCATAAGAGTCTTGACGGAAATCATCCGGTAGGAGGGCGCCGTGATCGTGCAAGAAATTCATGAGCGTGTGATTGTCACCATATTGCGGCCACTTCATATAATCCTGAGCCCTGGAATTCGGATCTCTGTCATACACAAATGACAGATAGTACGAATGCAACGACTTGGATCCGTAGTTGGACAGGATGCTGTAGAATACTTGAACGACATCGGATCCATGGAAGGTCCCGAGGAAAGGTAGGCCATGGTCATAGGATGCAAGATATGACCAGAAGGGAACCTGTGGCTTCGCTTCCAGAGCGTAGTTCAAAAATACTCGGCGTGTCAGCGTAAATGAAAGATCTCCCAGGATGGCTGCGAGACGTTTATATTGCGGGTACCAATTGTACAAAGTCCCCGTGCGAAATGGCGAGCCGTCTTCTTCGATGGTCTGGTAAGTTGCAACAAGATCGGTGATTTGCGTCCTGGAAGCATCGAAGAAATACAGATTCTGGAGGTAGTCCACAATGTGGTCGGTGGTTGTCAAATTGTTCTGATACAAAGCAAAGATAGTACCCTCGTCTTCCTGGTTGCCGATGATGAATGGCACAGAGGCATATTTGCCCTTCATGGCCAGAATTTCGGGGGATTCTGTCAACACCATACCATCAGGGCGCGGTAAGTATGACTCGGCGACAGAATTGTAGCCCAAGATACCAGGAACGGAGTTGGCAGCATTCAGGAATTGAGTATAATCCAGCCCGCGTAGACATGCAAGGGTGTCCTTTGTACCACGGCAGCCACCATTTTTCACAACAGTGTCATAGACTACTTGGCCTTTGACCCCATCAACATCATTCGCGGGTGCAATGCTGCCAGAGTTCATGATTGCACCACGGAAAAGCGGTGCACCATTGTAGGTGTGGTCGCCATCATATAACGCCATCTGATTAAACACGGAGATGGATCCAGCGGACTCGCCCCAGATAGTGACCTTGGAAGGGTCACCTCCGAACGCAGCAATATTGTCTGCTACCCATTCCAAAGCCAGGCGCTGGTCCAAGAGTCCAATGTTGGCAGAGCCATCTCTGAGGATCTCCGCGCCTGGGAGGAACCCAAAACCGCCGAGCCGATAGTTCATCGCGACAAAGACAACGGGCATATTCAATGTCACGGAGCTAGCGACAAAGCTGGCCCCGTCATAGTTTGCTGTCGAACCTTGCTCAAACCCGCCCCCATAGATCCAGACCAGCACCGGTAGTTTTGCGTCCGCCTTGGTTCCAGATGGTCGACGTACATCCAGAGTTAAACAGTCTTCGCCGGAATTAGTAATTTTCTGGAAGATGGGGACATTGGAAAGCTTCCCAATGATGGAACTGGGGATGTCCTTTTCATCGGTACTGAACAGAAATTGCGGACACGACTTGGCAACCGAGGTCGCCCTCACAGTACCGAGGGGGAACTGGATTGGCTGCGGTGGTTTCAACCGAAGGGAACCAACTGGGGGCAGTGCGAATGGGATGCCATTGAACTTATCAATCTTGTCAACGCCCGAAGAGCCAACAATGGTGGCCTCGGGCTTGGCAATGGTCACAGTCGGGCCAGCTGCTCTTTTGTTCGAAGCTGGGACAGCAAAGGCCAGAGGTAAAGTGAGCAATAAAACCAGCTTCGACAGCAAAGGCATAATGACAGCTGCATGGAGTGACCAGAAGCGGATTTGATGCACGGGAGAATTGCAGCTCGCCCTTGCCGACAATCCTGATGTCGAAATGGACGACCTAGGGATAAATACAGTGTGCATTTCTCCACAATTGACGCAAGAACATGTGTCTTTTCACTCAAATCCCGACAAATGTCGGTTTATTCTCGTCATTTCCGAGGGCAGAACCTAAGCTGGCACTCCAGCCCACAAATTGGTTGTGCGAGAGACCACACAAGCTCTTGACACCACGTCTAATAACAAAAGTGAGTCATGGTCAGTCGCTACGAACGCACTGTGACTGGAAAGCTCTTACGATGCCATGGACATCTCCCACCGAGAAGGTTTGTGTCGAGCGCAGATCAGACGTGGAGGAATGCAAGTTGGGCCGGGAATGCTTGTAGCACTCAAACTCGATTCGACGCAAGGAGCGCAGATCGCAGGCATGATTCACTGCCATCATGTCCGAATGATATTACAGATCATGCGAGTCGAAGGATCTGTTCCATGTCGTAGATCTTCCAGTGGAGTCGGGGGCTGATCCCATCATATACCCACGCTGATCCTATCTAGATCTGTTTTGTCAACCTTACGGTGTAAATCACTATATTCATGATTATGAATGAAAGTTAACATCGAAATATCTCGGAGAGAAACAGTACATGAAATCAATATTTCTTCTTCGCTACTCACACGGGCGATGTCAAATTTCCAGAGTCAAATTTCCAGCAAGTTGGCACCTTCGCTCCGACTTTTCATGCATACTCTATGGTTGAGACACGATCGATTGCACCATTTGATATGAACACCAAGATCTTTGTCGGACTTGCATGTGGCAAAGCTTTGGAAACGTGGGATGTCACTCAACTTGCTCCGAAAACCTTGCCTTGTGCAATATCCTGATCTCTATTATGTGAAGTCCCCCAGCCTCCTACCTCAAGGGAATGTAACCAAACAAACTCCCAAATAACGCCAGAACAATGCTCCAAAAGAAAGCAAAGACAACCCTTGTCTTTTCACATGATGGCTTATTTTTCCCAGCCCTCCCATCTCTCGAAGTCCCCCGTATCCAGGTCAAACAAGTCCAACATTCTTCCGACACTCTGATCTATCAAATCCTCGACCGAGGCAGCCCGAATATAGTACGCTGGAACTGGGGGGAAGATGATAGCGCCACTGCGTGAGATCTCCAACATGTTCCTAAGATGGATATCACTGAGCGGAGTCTCCCTTGCCACGAGCACAAGCTTTCTCCGCTCTTTGAGCATGACATCGGCCGATCTGGAGATAAGATCATCACAGAAACCGCTATGGATCGCAGCAAGCGTCTTCATACTGCACGGCACCACAATCATGCCGTCAGTTTTGAAGGAGCCACTCGAAATGGGCGCAGCCATATCATTGATAGAGTGGACGTAGTCGGCCAATGCCTTGACATTCGAGGGGTGGTAATCCGTTTCGTATTTGATTGTAGCCTCGGCCCATTTGCTCATTACCAGATGAGTTTCGATATTCAGACGACGGAGAGCGATGAGAACTTTGATACCGAGAACTGCACCGGTAGCGCCCGTCATGGCCACGATGATACGCCTGCGCGGTCGCGTTGGCTGTTTTACGGCGTCATGTTGGGTTTGTTCCACTTGAGTTTCCATCGGCGTTGTGGTTTCAGTTGGGCTGCCGCCGGGTGAGGCGCGCATAGATTGAGGAGTGTGAGTGCCAGACAGGAGAGATAGCATTGGTCTGGATTAACTCGTGATTTGCACGGCACTGAGATTCAAGGTATGGATGTATGCGCACACGTATATGAAGCGAAATTGAACGTTGGTATGATTGTCAGGTCAAAAGCAAAGGTCATTTATATCCAAACTGCGGCAAGATTATGGTAAATATCCAAATACATCCCGTTCGTCTTCTAATTTCATATCAATCGCCCGCTTTTCGATGAGGATCCTCCACTCCGAGATGCCGATCCCGAGACCCCGAGCAAGCCGATCAGTGAGGGTCACTCGGAATTCGGGGCTCGGCTCAACATACAATTGGACTGTCTTCGCAGATCATACTCCTGACAAGATTGCTTTATCTAGGTTGGATTGATCGGTTTATATCTACATGTGCTCCTTAAAAACAATGCTTGGATCAGGCAAGCAAAGAACCCTCGGTGGTCATCTATTTGGATTGACTGCCCAGCGAATATATCATGTTCATGTACTGATTTACTCGCAGAAGCCACAGAAGATGGTCCATAACTATATCACTTGAACGCCCTGATCGTGCGTTAGAATTCAAAAGTTGTGTCCGACGTTGTCAGATCTTCCAACATCTTGATGTAAGGGACAGTGGTGATGCAGAATTACCTGCTGAGCTGGCAGTGCTTTGTTGCCTTCTACCTCGCTCGTCTCAAGGTGAATTACTTCGGTCTGTATCTTATCGATATGCCATCGATTCATAATTCTGAGGATCGGGCGCTATATCGAAGCAACCGATTGTGGATCATGAAGAATCTAGTCATTGCCTTGAGTCGAATTAGGAGCTAGTATTGCACCGGCAAAGCCGGCACCAAGGTCCCTAAAGAATTTTCGCGTCTGTTTGCACTCACTATTTTCGATTCTGTGAATCGGGCTTGATCTCACAAAAAGCCGTTCTCTTGGGTAAAATCAAACATAGGAACTGCGCGCGCACAAGTTTTAGTAGATGGCTACTGAGAATTGAAGGGAAGTCCACGTACCATTCATAATGGAATCGAGATAGGAGACAGGTGAGATGTCAATTGGATTAGCGTTATCAAAAAAGACATCAGGTGTCCTGAGGATATTAGCATCTGTCAAACTTCGTGGGGAAAAATACTCACAATCCTGAGATACCGGAGTTAAAACCTGGAATCTCCCATGTCTCGTTAACTGGAGCATTGTTGGTTTGTTGTCGATCAAACGCGCCACGCAGGGTGACCAAGGCACGGATATGCCGAGCAGATAACCACTGGCTACCATTATCAGATGCTACATCTCTCTCACCTGTCATCCTAAAATCTGACGAAGAGAATATATCAATAACCCTCTGTTGCAATTGCCGACATTCGGGGTCATTGCGTGTTTCTTCCCAGATACAAAGCAGTAACGTGGAACTCAGGACGGTATGCATCATTGACCAACTGCGCAAGGGAACCACACTCAGAGCTTGAAAGTCGAGAAATGCCTTCGATGCATCGATCAAACTACGCTTGGCTCGAGTCCGTAATATATCTGTCTGGAATGGTGGAGGTTGGGGTTGCGATTGTTTCATGGCAGGACGACAGACCACCGACACGCAAAATGATGAATGCATTTTCAGTGCGAGATGCTCAAGGTGCTGTTGCAGGGTTGTACAATTGTCGCGAGCTTGCAAATGAGGTTGCCCGTGCTGGTAGAGGGAGTCGAGTTGTTGTAGAGCCTCAACTGCTCGATCCATCTCGTTTACGCCAGGGGGTTCTGGTCGCATGATATCCAGGCCAAGTCGGCAGAGAAAAAGCATGATCTCCCTATAGGTCATATTCTGTCTTGGTGTTCCGCCGCTGCTGAGTGTCCATCCGGAGACTGTGACGATTGGCGGACGATCATAGCACATACATAATAGGCTGTCTTGCCACACGATCGTGGACCTATGATTCCCACATAAGCAGACTACCAGTGTGTTTTCATGAGAACCAACTCACCATAGTGTTCTTGCCTTGGTGCGCACGTACTCCGGCCAATGCATCGTACCCTGTTCGGTGTGCAGTCCCATCGTCTGGGCAAGGCGAATCGTTGTTCCTAACAATGCCCAGGCAGCGTCCGACTGGCCCATATTCTGTAGTGTATTTCCGAGGATCAAAAGGGCTTGAATGATGTCAAAAGACGGTCGGAATAAGAAGTTTGCCAGACGCAGAGCGTGGAAGGATCGGCGAGCTGCGGCCTTGTTAGCAAGACCTCATAAGCGATTTGAATTCAAGCGACAGGTAAGGCTTACCAAAGTCTGTGGAAAGCTCTAACCGTTGCGGATGCTCCATGTCCGAATAATGCGCCCCTGCAGCCAAGGTAGCTAACAGGAGACTGATGTGAGCGATAGACTTATCTGAGGCCCAGCGATCAGTGATTTTCTCCGGGTCGTGCAATTCCCCAGCGGCATGTGCATTGAGATATGTGCAAAGGTCAGACTCGAAGCGATCCATATCAGTTACTATTGGATTGAACGGGTACGCCGTGACACGGTAATAATGGAAAAACCTAGTATGTCAACACGCGTGAACTTCTGCCTCTAGCGACCAGAACGTACTTTAAAACCTCTGCCTTTTGCGGCAAGACACCAAGCAGCGAGTTCCATCGTTCTTGCGGGGTTTTTGAGTCCATAAAAGGATAGCTATCAAAAGTATTCTGGAGACCCAAAACGGAGCCTAGGTCGCGCGTCACAGATTCATTGGCATCCGATGCCCGCGAACGCAGGATTGAGACAATGGAATTATCGCCTGAGTAGACATAATTCTTCGAGGCTTCACCTGATGGCAGAGGTGTCGATGTGGATGGCTCAATGACGGGATTTGCATTCTCCGCCGGACCGGGATGTGGATGTGGTGCCCTTGGCACCGTGTGGTGCGCATCACTGGGACGGGATCCGTCGCGGCTTGGAGTATCGTAAGTGCAAATTTGTGTGTGATTCCGCTTCAGACAAGTCCGACATGGCTGCGAGCCATCACATTTGACCTTCCTCTTTCGGCAGGGGTAACAGGCTCGTGCTTCTCGATCTCGGCGTCTCAAGCGGAGCACTCGGTCAACTTCGTCGTGGCTGACGGAGCTCATTCCGCCGAGGCTACCGAGCCCGGAGTCCGAGATTGGGACTTCTGTGACGACGCTCAGGCTTTAGTGGCGCAGGAGGTTCAATCCTTTTGGATGAGTTCCCGTACGGGAGATGTATGAAATTAAAAAAGGCGAAGGATTCAGGATTCCGAAAGGAATTAGCTCCAGTGTCAGTCTCACTGACGGTGGAAGCTCCCGAGGTCGCGGGAGTCGTGTTTTCCTAAGCGCGCACGGACCAGCAGATGGGAGGCTACACACTGTACAATAGATCTTTGTGTATGGAGTAGTGACCTAGATTCAATTCATTTTTGTTTGTATAAAGTGACAATCTACGAAGTACTGACAATGATCAAGGGTTATGCTCGGAGGAAAAGAAAATTGAGTAAGTCAGTAAATGCACCCATGTAAGACAAATATATATCTCGATTAGGAAGTATACCGAGTCAAGACAGCTCATATCTTCCGGAAACATGACATATACTACTGTTACGACGTCCAGATCGATCAGACCTCTATAGTTATTTGTGGCATCTATTGCAAAAAGTCAAATTTTTACAAGGTCAACAGTGTAATAAGGTCATTGAGTGATGGTTTGAACAAACTAGGCTTATCTATACTAGCAAAGAATTTGATTTGCCTTGCCCAGACATAGACAAAGCTCGCATGAAGTCACATCTCTAGACTCCATCTCTAATCCGCGTATATAGAATAGCAAGCAGCGCATCGGTCGGAACTCACTCGTCCTGGAATCCCATCTGAGTCCACTTCTGCAAAATCTTTGTCTTGAGCTCCTCAGGATACGAGCTCTCAAAATCAGCAGCCACCCAGTCCCGACCAGTGGTATACTCAGACGGCATCAGGGCATCTGAAACAACCTTACCACCCGTGGTACGGGAGCCATTCCCATGGCCCATATATGGGATCAAAGGGAAGCCACGAACATCTTCAAAGAATGTTTCATCCATACCAGGACGACAGCGCGTGGAAAAAGCCCACATCACATCCTTGCCATTATAGACATCGATGTCGTCACCACACAAAACAACGCGGTGGATGGTATAGCCCGCCTTGGAATTGAAGATCAGATCACCAACGCGCCGGGAGAACTCGGCAGAAGTAGTATTCATCTCTCGGAGACGGGCGGTGTCGATGCGCAACGCGACCCAGGTGACCTGGGACTCAAAGGGAGCAAAGGCGTCAGTCACAGGGAGGCCATGTTGTTGGCAGATCTTGCGAATTTCAGCGGCAGCGAGAGAGCCGATCATCGTGTGCTAATGGAGAATTAGTTTGCGGTTGCAAGCGAGAAGGCAGGAGCCCTTACGGTCTCATCAGTCAACCGTCCACAGGATGACATGGGCATGATTGGATCGTTGCGGTACGTGATGCGGTTGACTGTATACTTAGGCGAGATATGGGCATCGCCCGGGAAGACATAGCCGTGCATTTCACCAAAAGGTCCCTCGGGGCCCTTGTCGGTGATTGACAGGGTTCCCTCGAAAACAATCTCAGATGTAGCAGGTACATAGAGGTCATTAGTGTCGCACTTGACAAGTTCGAGGGCGGAACCAGTCATCGCGCCGACATAATCAGCCTCGGTGACGCCGTCGGGGATAGGCATGCTTGAAGCCATGATGGCAGCGGGGGGAACCCCGAAAGCCAAGGCCCAGGGCACATCGCGGCCTTCCTTCTTCCACATCTGGTGAATTTGCCAGAGATGCTGGGGTTCAATGACCAAGCCAGTCAAATGGCGCTCGTCAAACACCATTGCCCGTGCAATAGACCAATTGGTCCACGATCCGTCGGGAGACTGGACGATGTGCATTCCATAGGTCTGAATGTACTTACCCCCATCGGACTGGTGGATGAGAGGGGCAGGGATCTTGGTCAAATCGATCTGATCTCCCTCTAAAAAGTTTTCCTTACAAGGACCCGTTGTTACAATTTGGGGCGGGATCGGGGTCATTGTGCTGGCCGAGAGCATCTTGTCCAGGATATCACGCATGGAGGCCGTCGGGGGCAAGGCAAGATGACGCGCGAGTCGTCCATAACGGTCTTTGGGAGATCTTCTCAGAGACGCAGGGGCCCCGAGGATGCGAAAGAGGCCGTGTTGTGAGCCAGTGACATTGTTGAAAAGAGGAGCTTTATCGTTTGTCTCACAGACACGGCGGGTGATAGCAGCAGCCTCAAGATTGGCATCGACGGGGCTATTAATCTCTACCAAATCGGCGTCAGCCTTGAGGGCTTCGACAAATGATCGGAAACAGAGGTGAGGCTCGGTAGAGGCCATTGAGAGTGGTTTCAGCCAAGATAAGAGTGGATTTTAGATCTTGATCACCATATATCGCTTTTGAACACGAGCAGAGTCCACCGGACTCGACACTTTTATACCATCTACCGGTTAACTCGGCTCAACCTCCTAGATTTTGCCTACTGAGAATGACTTTCTCCTGACGAGCAACTTGATAATCTCGGAAAATCGCATGGTTGTCCAAAGCCCCGAGCTCCCGAGGTCGCCGAGCCTCCGTGAGGAACTATGGGGAACGGCCACCTGTATGGCTGCAGCGATACACTAGCGAGTTCTTGCTAGGTGGACAACATATGTGATTTGACTTCGATTTTCAGGCCACTCTTATTGGTTGGATGTGTTGGGCATGCCTAGAACCGCGTCGTTGCCGGCGTTCCCACCGGGGCCCTATTGAGAAGGGTGGTACTAGGTAAGTATAGCATCAAGCTGAGGCAACATACGTCGCAATAAAACCCCCCCGGCTGCCTAAGAGAGTTTTGATCAGGTAATTGAAACGGAAAGCGTGTGATCATACCGCCGAAGAGACAGAGAAATAGAGAGCCACCTAGGTATCTTCCAAGGCTGTAGGCACGTGGATCTAGTTCCTGACCCGAAAAGCCTCGAGGCCTCAGGCATTCAATATGCCTCAGGCGAGGAATTCTTATTGATTACTCAGCTCACCGCGGAGTAGGTAGCCATTTGGATAGAGACGTTAAACAAAAAAGGGGTTGCTAACTCGTGACATTCGTTGAAGAGCATTTCAAATTCATTTGCCTACAACATGAATCAGACAAGAAAAAAAAACAGCCTCTTAGCTGAGAATAGCAATGGGGAGTCTCATGCCGATATATGGTCCGATAGTCCTCCGAACTACACTTGGTACATATCTATGTGGACCGAGGTGGGTACCCTAAACAAGGCTAGCCAAGCCGACTTGGCCCCGTTCTCGCAGCTATCCCTGTCTTTTGACATCCGTGTCGTGTTGAGCTAGTCAAATGGTGGGACAGTGGTGGTTCAGACAGAGAAGCAGGTTTGAATGGGAGCTACAGGGGCAACAAATGGCGGTGAGGCTTTCTGCCGAACAGGTTCTGTACGGAGTACTCCGTAAGGGGGGAAGAGTTTAGACGCTATGAGCTTCACTGGGTTCTCCCCATGGGGTCGTAATCAGATGGCCGTTTAAGGGAGAGCCGATTGTGGCAAATTGGACAATCGCCAGGTTCACCGGATTTCTGGGGAAATTCCTAGGGCGTTGGCCAAAGAGACACTGATATGAATTCAGGGATGTCGGACGATGTAGGGAGTCGCCTCCAGTATATTGGCGGGTAATTTGAAGTTGAATTGGGCGATCCAATCGCATGAGTACCAGGAGGTCACCACGATCCGAAGTAGGGAGTCGACCTCAGGACGGAGGGCACATTAGTCAAAGGAGGTGGTCAGCCCAACTATCATGAGGTTATACGAGACCAACAACCCGGGCCACCGACGGTCCAAGACGCTTGCCAATGCGCTGACTCTGTTGGATAAAGCATATTAGATAGTGGAGTAGCATGGCAACATCACATGGCTCCCCCCATGTCTCAGTTCCCCAGGGGGTGGAGAGTGGCAATCTTACTGTATGAGCCTAATCAGCAGAATTCCCATCAATTTGCCATGAGCGAGGATCTGAGTGGTTGCAGGCCATGTGCTGGAAATCAGTTATCTCACCTCGGGTATCAACCCGTTTCTCACTGTGATAGGTGTAGACCGGGGCCAAGCAGACAAGGTTACAGTGTAGGATGCCAGCCAAGCGGCATGGCGCGGGGAGATACACGGCCAAGCTGAGGCCCGTTGCTCGCAAGTGGCGCCAAGGGGTCTCCAGTGGCCCGCAATGGACACCAGATGGAGGTCTAACCACACCGCAGCTGGGTGATTGGATGGTGCAAGGCTTGGCGATTATTAGTCTTTCAGGATCTGATGCTTTTCGAACAAAGCCGGTGCGTTGACAATCGCCCCCAAGCTGTCTGAGTGTGTGAGAATCGGTTGGAGCCGAAGATGCTTCTGATTGAATTGTGACTACGCCACTGGATTGCACAGATCCAATATGGACAAAGCACTCGACGCAGGGTCTTCCGGCTATTGACGGTTTTTTAATTGCGCATATCCAGATGCAGACAATTCCCCGGTCCGGGGTTCTAGAAGAGTGAGAGAGAGGTGAAGGCGAAATTGAAAACGGCTAAGCGTTGGTCTCCTGTCTAATCACGCCACGCCCATATAACTACAGGACCTCCAGTGGTTCGTTCTCTTCTTTCTTTCTTTCTTTCTGTGTGTTTCATCGCCCCTATCTTGGAATCACGAATTACCACCATGAATGCCAGCGACCCTGTTGACGTGGCTGAGATTGCCAAATCTAAGACAGCCGCCCACGATATTGGGCTGGATGAGAAGAAAGAACCAATTGTTGAACAGGCACTGGTCAATCATCCACCTCCGGAGTATGCCGAAGATGGAACGATCAGGACCTATCCGACCTTGGAGGAGATGGCAACACTGCGCCGCGTCTCCGATGGTATTCCCTGGTCCGCATATACTGTCGCCTTCGTGGAACTGTGCGAGCGTTTCTCGTACTACGGTACTACCGCTGTTTGTATGGACTCCCTCTCGATGAACAAGGCGAAAGAGATAGCTAATGGGAAATAGTCGTCAATTTCATCCAGCGACCTTTGCCACAGGGATCTACCACAGGAGCCCTGGTGAAAGGTATCTCCGATTTCAGTAACGGCTCACCCGGAGCTTTGGGCTTGGGTCAACAGATGTCGACCGGTTTGACATTGTGTGAGTGAGATGCCATTGATCCTTGCATAGATATCACTAATACCGTGACCAGTCAATCAGTTCTGGTCCTACATCATGCCCCTCTGCGGTGCCGTCATTGCTGATCAATATTGGGGCCGATTCCGCACTATCCTGGCCGCCATTGGGTTCGCTCTCGTCGGACACATCATTCTGATTATTTCCGCCATCCCTAAGGTTATCCAGCACCCACAAGGCGCTATCGGCTGTTTCTCAATCGGTTTGATTATTATGGGTATGGGAACTGGTGGTTTCAAGTCCAACATTTCCCCCCTCATCGCAGAACAATATCGCGTGGACAAACCTTTCATCAAGGTTCTCCCTACGGGCGAGCGTGTTATTGTTGACCCAGCAGCCACCGTGGCCCGTATCTATCTCTACTTCTACATGATGATCAACGCTGGCTCGTTTATGGGCCAGGTTTCCATGGCTTACGCTGAGCGATATGTCGGTTTCTGGCTGTCATACCTTCTTCCCACTGTCATGTACTGCGTCTGTCCCGTGGTACTATTAATCTGCAAGAAAAAATACCGCTTGACTCCGCCTAGTGGATCAACTTATACCAAGGCATTCAGGCTGTGGAAGATGGCTATGAAGGGTCACTGGCACTGGAACCCCGTGCGCTGGTTCCAGAGCTCTGGTAACTCCGATATGTGGGCTGTTGTTAAGCCCAGCTATCTCGGCGCCAGCAAACCAAGCTGGATGGACTTTGATGATGCCTGGGTGGATGAAGTCCGACGTGGATTGCTTGCCTGCAGAGTGTTCTTGTGGTACCCTCTTTACTGGCTTGCCTACAACCAGATGCTGAACAACTTGACTTCCCAAGCCGCTACCATGAAGCTCGGAGGTGTTCCCAACGATATTATTAACAACCTGAACCCTATTGCTCTGATCATCTTCATCCCCATCTTCGATCATGGTGTCTATCCGGGTTTGCGCAAGATGGGAATTAACTTCTCGCCTTTGAGGCGTATCACTTCCGGATTCATCATGGCCGCTCTCGGCATGGTCGTCGCTGCGGTCACCCAGCACTACATCTACAAGATGGGACCCTGCGGGTCTGATGCCAACAAATGTATCGAGGAGAAAGGACTATACTCGAACATTTCGGTTTGGGTTCAGGCTCTGACCTACATCATCGGTGGTATCTCTGAGATTCTCGCTTCCGTGACTTCCCTCGAATACGCCTACACCAAGGCTCCGAAGAACATGCGTTCCGTGGTCCAGGCCGTGTGCATGTTGATGAACGCGTTCTCCTCGGCTCTGGGTCAGGCGTTCAGTCCTCTGATCAAGGATCCTCTGCTGACTTGGAACTACACCATCGTTGCGATTCTTGCCTTCTTGGGTGGCGTTGGCTTCTGGCTCACCAACTACAAGTTGGATGCAGAAGAGGACAGCATGAATATGTTGCCCGATAGCGAGTACAACACCCACACTACCCCCAATGCCACCAGCGACGGGCGGACTCCTGATGAGGAGAAGTAAATGCAATCCTTTCAATGAGATATGTCAGGATGAAGTAATGCAGAGATGATGAACGGAATCTGAATAGCTATTAGTTCAGCCCCAGAAGTCATGGATACCCAATGAAATATCATTCATTAATCAATCTTCTTCTTCCGTAAGCCGTGTACACTGATCCTAATCTGCTACCTCTTTCCGGTCTCTGCTCTTCGTCTCTATCGACTTTGACCATTTGCAGGTTTTTGACTGCTCGGGTGGGTGAAGTATCAGACCTATCTCCGAGCACGATGGGTGACGACAGTATAGCCTGATTGTGGCTCAGAAAACGACTGAATGTCCCAAAGAAATGTCACTGGTAGTTTGGAGCACTAAGACTTGCTTCTTATGTTGAGATCAATTCGACAAATACCTCTTTGCCTAACACGAGCAGTGTATTGCACGACTTCGATTCCAAATGAATAGATGGCAGAGTTGAAGAAATTAAATGATATTTGGTGTTGAGTTCATGGACTTTGCTTTAATGTACGCAGTCTCTAGCTTCTCGGGATGGTCATGCTAATGCTAAAAGAAACATAGTGATGGGATTCTTGCTCTGCAGGATATTGTTCTCCCTGATAGCGTTTGCCCAATGCTGAAGCTAGCCTGTTGTGCCGTTTGCTATAATTGTGATCCTCTGATCCTCTTCATAGGACGATTGTTGCTCGTCACTCGTCCCTTCTGCTCAGTCTTTTGATGTCACCTCGACAACTATCTTGCCCCATTATTTCTCCGACCCTCCTTGTACTCGCCATGCTGTCATTCAAATCCTTTCTTATCATGTTCCTGGCTTCGTTCTTTACACACGTTCCAGGTTCGTTCCTCTTTCATTGACATCCTGATTGTTGTGGCTGACACCGGTCAGCCTTTTACATTGAATTCCCACACTATAGCAGCGTGGAGAATCAAGTCATCGGTGACCATGTCAGACGGATCGATAAGTCGACTACCACCGTGATCATGCCAATCGGGATGCATTCTGCACAAGACGCCTCGCAGAATATCCACTTGAATGATAGTTTCGGCAATATCAGCATGATCTCTAGCATATGGGAACCTCAGATATCTGCTTTTACCAGTCCCAACCAGCTCCTTCCCCTTGGTACAGATATCGATGATCTTGTCGAGAAGTTCACGACCTTCAATAACGAATCATACCAAACTGAGCCATTTTTCCGTCGCTGGTCTACTTCGGATTCCTTGATCTTCACAGAACTCAACGCAGAGACTTCGACTACCACTGCGTCTGGATTTACCCCGGAAAGCACTCATAATTCCGATCTGACGGCTATTCCTGACGTCGGTGTCTCTGAACCTACGACATTGACATCTTCAACCGCCTCCTTGTCTGAATTTCCCATCACCCAGGCCACCAATTTGAGCTCCCAAACTAGCCCCGAGTCCATCGAAGAGCACTCTCTCACCCTTGCCGATATTGTTGGGGTCAGTATTGCGTCTTTGGTTCTCATTACCATCTTCACCACAGCATTCGTCTGTTTGTGGCAATCACGGAGAACCCTGGACCAATTCATAGAGCTTGTCGATTTGGAGGGAAACCGGAAGGTCGCCGACGAGAATCCCCACGCGGAGGCGCATGAGCTGCCCGATAACTCGACTTCTGTGCGTTCCGGGCGCTCTGCGTAAGTCGTTCTGCGCCGATGTACAATGCGATTGGACAATTAAATGGGGGTGATTCTACGTGTGTGAGTCCGTCTCGCCCTGTAAAAAAATCTTCAGAATTAACATCCATACCGTGCAGGATTCACCCTCAGATTATCTTTTTCTGAGACCCCACCGGGAGTACAAGTGATTATGAATACATGGAGTGAATGATAACAATGAAGTTGAATGATGCCTTACGAGTCTAGCCCTACATTGGTATAACAGGATGTTAGGGTAAAATGCGACTACTAACTGTTCTTTCATCCAAGTATGTTCATTCTCAGCAATGTAGCTGTAGGCCATCAGCTCATTGAATCGAAATCATTTTCTCTCCCTCAGGCTTTTCATCCTAGCGCTGTCCTTTTGCTTCTTGTTTGGCGATTCATCCTGCTTTGCGCTGCGTTTGGTTCCAGCGCCCTTTTTCTTATCCTCTGTTTTCTTGTCTTGATTTTTCTCATTCTTCTTTTCCTTGTTACTTGTATCCCCCTCACCCTTTTCACCTTCCTGGTCCTTGTCCCCCTCGTCTTGCACATCCTTCTCATCATTGTCGTCCATCTCATCATTGTCGTCCATCTCATCATTGTCGTCCATCTCATCATTGTCGTCTTTCTTATCATTGTCGTCTTTCTTATCATTGTCGTCCTTCTTGCTCGTACCCTCCTTCTCATTCTCTTCACCTTCACCCTCGTCTGACTCTCCAGCATCATCAGATTCATGTGAATCTCCATGAGATTCTGAACCATGGGATTTTGAACCTTGATCCCCAACATCAAAACTAACCCTTCTTCTCGCATTCTTCGCTGACCCGGTATTTCCAACAAATTGTTTTCCCTCCTTTGACTCCTGAACTTTCTTCTCATCTGTAGCCTTTTTCTCTCCCTCGCTCAATTCTTCCCAAGCTTTCTTCGGGAGATAACGCTTGCGCGAGTCATCATCTTGTCGAGCTGTGCCTGACCCCTCTTTTGTCTGCCAATCCTCGTTGGTCCATTTTTCGAGATGCTTCTGGGACTCCGTTTGCCCTTCTTCTTTTGTGGTGTTGTAGCCACCACCGCGCTTTTTGTATTCGGATGCCATCATTTGGGCCTGTAGCCAAATGAATATATTGACTAAAGGATGGGGACGGACAATGTGTATACCTTGCGCGCAGACCACTGGCCTGGCTTGCCGCCTTTGTCGCTGTTGTGGACTTCCTCTTTGATCTCATCGCGGAGTTCGGGGTCGCTATACTTGTCCTTGGGGGGCATCAGGGCGGTTGATAGGCCTGTAGTAGTATATTCGAACGGACGAAGAATAGAAATGCAAGGATTGAATGAATAGGCCAGGTCTTGAGAGCTCTTCAATGATGACATGTCAATTATGGTGTCATTGAGTGACATCATCCTGGAATGTGAAGTTGGCTGTGCCTTGGTTATGCCGACTAAATCCAGTTCTGCGGGTGAGAATTAACCTTAAATTCTTCCCGAAGCTTGTTCCTTTACATAACACAGAGTCACATCCATAGTGGCCGCTTTCGATATCATCGTCACACAGAAGAAAAATATACTACATGTTCAAATATTGTGATGAATATATCGTGTATTGGAATATCCACGAAACGCCATGTATACAGGAACCCTCCAAAGCAAAAGAGCAATCAGAATGCCAAATAATGGCGAGCGGTATCATATCATAAACATCCGAATCAATCAAGCCATCTTAGGGCGCAGATGCAGACTCGGTCCTTGTACAAACTCCAGACCAGTGTCGAGATCCCCACCCAGGGCAAACTTCAGGTCCTTCATGTAGTGACTACGCGGCTGCCACGGACCACGGTCGGCTGCCTTGGGCAATACGCGCTCGGCAACAGAGACATAAGTTGAGGTGAGGTTCAGCAGGCGACGGTCCTGAAGGGTAGCCGCATCCTTCTCCTTGAGACGGGGGACGGCAGCAATCAATTTTCGCGATTCAAGACTCTTCAACAAGCGGCAGACAAATTGTGCGGTGGCATCCGCACCGAGAGTCCATGACGCATTGGTATACCCAATGACGAAGGCTGCATTAGGCAGGTCCTGGAGCATGACTCCGTTCCACAAGTATTTATCCCCAACATCGATCTTTTCCCCATCAACAGAAAGGGCAGCGCCGCCTGCGATTTGCAAACGCAATCCGGTAGCGGTGATAATAATATCAGCGTCTAGCTGCTCGCCCGAGTTCAAGATGATGCCATTCTTCGTCACCTGGCGAATAGTATCGGTCTTGACGTCGGCCTTGCCCTGTCGGAGACTGCGGAAGATATCGCCATCGGGACTAACGCACAATCGCTGATCCCAAGGGGCATATCTCGGCTTGAAGTGGGGGTCGTAGGAAATATGACTGGGCAATTGCTTCCGCACATTCAACTTCAGCAGCCAACGGGAGAAATTCGGGAAGCGCTGACAGAAGAGGAAGAAGATGCGCGAGGTGTAGATCCAAATAATCCGTTGTAGTCTGATATACACTGAATTGGGTAGGATATAGGAGAGCCAGCGGCTGCTTGTGCGGTTAGGAAGGGAGAGGATGTAGGTCGGGCTGCGCTGGAGCATCGTCACGCGGGCGGCATGTTCGGCCAGATTGGGGAGAAGAGTGACAGCGGTTGCGCCGGAACCGATGACGACGATCTTCTTGTCCTGATACTGGAGATCTTCTGGCCAGAACTGCGGATGCACGATCTGGCCCTGGAAGTTGTCCAGCCCTGGTATCTCGGCCTTCAGGGGTTCTTTGTAGTTGTAGTAGCCAGTGCCGAAGATGACGTAGCGGGCGGTGAAGATTTGGTCGGTGTCGGAGGTCACAGCCAGCGACCAGGTGTTGTCCTCCGTGGACCAGTCTGCCGACGACAGACGGTGGTTATAGATGATGTGCTTATCGATGCCATACTTTGCAGCGGTGTCGCGCACGTAGTCCTTGATGGCGCTGCCCTCGGCGATGGGGTTATCACGCGACCAGGGGTTGAACTGGAAGCCGAAGGTAAAGAGATCCGAATCAGACCGGATGCCAGGGTACTTGAACAGATCCCAGGTACCACCTAGATCATTGCGGGCTTCGAGAATGGCATAGCTGTAGCCAGGAAGTTGATCTTGAATGCGGTAGGCGGCGTTGATGCCAGAGATGCCTGCGCCGACGATGATAACATCGAAACGAGTCTGCTTTGTTCCATTCATGACTGTTACAGTTCACAGTCTTCCATACAACATATGATAGCGACAAGGTTATTTAAATAGGCAGTTCACATGCCTCGGTTTCACAACTTCTTTGACGTTGATGATCGGCGGTGGATCGGATTAGACTCGCTTTAGGTAAACAGTGCGCAAAGCGAAAAAAAAGTACTACGGAGTACAGGCAGCTCATTTCTACCGGGATGCGGGGAAGTAGATACTAAATACTCCATGCTGGTCTGTGTATGCACTGTATATCTCATGAGGGCCTCGTATCTACATCATGCAATCTATGACATCGGGCATAAGCGAGATGCAATGTGAGTATATTGGCCAATAGACTCAATTGCACAGAATGGATGATCCGGATGATCCGAATGGTTTAATACCCAGATCAATAATCACACATGAGGTATGTAGGTGAAGCTGTACCTAGGTATGTTGTCTGAAGTGTCTGAAGTGTCTGAAGTGTATGAAGTGTATGCAATGTATGCACAAGATGCAAACCGAGGGTTCCCCACCAAAAAGCCTCGGCCCACGTTCATCTTAACCTCAACTGGGAAGAGTTGCGAGATCCACCACTGTCCGAGGCCGAAGCTACTCCGATAAGAGGATACCATGGCGCACAATGAAGTGCGACAATCATGTCGCTTCCTACAGCAAAGCTCTCCATTCAGGAGAAATTGGACCTCCTGCCAGCAGTGACCTCCATCGTGATAGCTGCCTTCTATGCCCTCCTGACTGGAATCCGGCGCACTGAGCGCCAAGCCACGACTCTGTCCCTGCATACAGGGTATGCATTGTTCCGTCAGGCCACCGCGCGTCTAAGCCCAAGTCAGATGCAGTACATTTTACCTGCCTCTCACAAGATCTATGAACTGTATTTGAAGAAAACGGGCGGACTACCCCAGACTGTTGATTTGGGCGATGGGGCCCTCGGCCACTGGTTAGGCGATTCCAAGGCCGACAATGTGATCATCTGGTTCCACGGTATGTATTTCAGATTCATTCTTGATTTGTCGGGAAAGTATACTCATAGATACCCCGTAGGAGGCGGTTTTGGGCTTCCCGCTCATATGGGGTACTGGAAGTTCTACGCGCAGCTCGTGCGCGATCTCGAAGCCTCCGGGAAAAGCGTCGCGGTGTTCGGACTCACATACACATTGGCGCCCATCGCCACATATCCGACCCAACTGCGACAAGCAGTGAGTTCGGTGCGACACGTCCTTTCACAGCCAAACCGGGATCCGGCATCGATCTTCCTCGGTGGTGATTCAGCAGGCGGGAATCTTGTCGGTGGGGTTCTCTCTCACCTCGCCCACCCACACCCGGAGATCAAACCAATCCCCCTAGGTGGAAAGCTCGGTGGCGCGGTGATGATTGCACCGTGGACACTAATGGACACGGAGTTCCCGGATCAGGATGTTTACCACGGCGGTGATATCATCACGCAGGCGGTGGCGGGGCCGTGGGCGACGGCATACATCGGTACGAGTCAACGGGATTATTATACGGATCTCTCCAATGCGCCGACAGATTGGTTTTCGACGTTCCCAGTGAATTCGATTCTGATCACGGGCGGAGGAAATGAGATCATGTTGCCTCTCATCCAGGATTTTGCGACGAAGCTCAAAGCGGGCTTTGAGAATGTAGAACTGTTTATCGGGCATCGCGAGTGTCACGTTGCGCCGTTTTCCAATATGGAGCTCGGGGATGCGACCAAGACTGAGCAGGGGAAGCGGATTGAGACGTATCTAGCAGAGACGATGGTGTAAATAGCCAGTTGTGGTCGGTTTATATTCGAAGTGGAATGTTACACATGGCGCTGGCATGTCTTGAGTATTCCATTTTTTGTTGATATCGCAACCTCGAAATGATGAAACAATACACTATTTTGCATACATCGCTTTTTCACTGAGCTTCATAAGCCTTATGGTGATAGAGGTCCTTAATTCTCTGAAGAATATCAATCCGAGTCTGCTCTAGGACTCGTAGATCTTGAACAAAGCTGAGTAATTCTCAATTGGTAAATTGGTACACAGTTTCGGTTGTATCAAATGGACAATAAGTATTTCCTGCGCACATTCAAAATCACATAGACCGGCCTGTGATGTTCCTGAATAACAATACTATATTGACATCGAATTCAGTACATATGTTTGACTCAGTAATTGCATTCCACATTCGCCAAAACAACCCATAATTACTGTGCCTTCTCCTGTTCCTGTGCAACACGCATCCTCTTCAATCCCCCGGACGCAATAGAACGGATACCCTCTTGCAACCAGATGGGCATCCCGCGCACCATACTAGCAGCTGTCTGGTTGGCAGGTAGAATCACCTGGCCGCTGGTCTGGGACAAGATTTGCTTGCAAATGGCATCCGAAACAACCTGGATGGTCATGATCGGTTGACTGAAATGCTGCTCATTGTCGACGAGCATCTTGATCATGGGGGTCCGTACCCACATCGGGTGAATGACACTAGCACAGATTAGCGGATACACCCAAGTAATCTCGGTAAGGGTTCTCACCTAGTGCGCACATTAGGCGCGTTATACCAGTACCGCAACTCCTGGCGCAGTCCCTCGTGGAACGCAAGCGCACTGGCCTTGGTGCAGCAGTAGTCGACGATCTCCCCGATGGCGACAAAGCTCGCCATACTCGCGACCGTCACCACGTGTCCATGGTTGGCTTTGATCATGGCAGGCAAAAACTCCTTCACCATCAGGAAATGTGAGAGGGTATTCACTTCGAAAGTCTGGCGGATATGTGCCTCGGGTTCGTCTAGAATCGTCCCCTCATGCCCGACCCCGGCATTGTTGACCAATACGGTAGGCTCCCCATGGTCCGCGCGGATCGTCTTTGCGACCTCCGCGATATCAGCCGAGGAAGTAATGTTGACTTTGTAGAAGGCGACATTGGCCGGCAGTTCGGACGTCGGCTCGTTGATATCGAGAATCACTACCCGCACCCCGGTGCGCGCCAAGTCCTCCATGACCTGCTTGCCGATTCCACTGCAGCCCCCTGTGAGCAGGATCAGCTCGCGAGTGGCATCCCATGGTTGATTCGATGTCCAATTCTGGAGCGAGCGTTTTGACAAAAAGCGATTGGCAGCGCGTAGGAGACCGAGTACCGCGAATACCCCGATGGTCTTTTGAGCTGCCGAATTGTGCAAGAGCTGCTGTGCAGGCTCTGGGAGGCTGGCCAGCCCCATTTGGGTATATTGTGTGACGAGATCGAGAGCAGACATTATGTACAAGATGGTGAAGTTGTTTCAGAGGGTAAATGCGAAATCGAGATATATGCAGTCGGATCTCCCATGCACCTCGGCATCACAACACTCCGCAAGTCCATCTTCCCCACAAGGGATCGACACGCTGTTTTGAGTAGTTTGTCAGGAACCCGTTTTCACATGAATCTTGGCACTGTGGGGTTCTATGGAACAAGAAGCTATCAACCATGGTTGTGGATACACACAGACCATGGATGATCTTGCTGAGTCAGCCATGGATCGACTCCACTTCTCCCTCCCCACGTGAACAGCACATGTACCGGTACATTGTATGATGGATCGACCTCCAGGTACCTTCCTACAATGATATCTTCTGTATACATCATATGTCCATCTCACATTGAACGGTCTAGCTGAATACTCTACACACAACTGGGTCAGCCCTTCACATGATACCAAAACACAACAGATAGTATGATATGTCAAAGCCGAGGTCTCGCATTGGTCGCCTCAATAGGGATGTCGATCCCTGTGGAGGTTATGTCATGCATCTCACTGGGAAGATGGAGATTCAGCCAAATTATATGACGACTCTCTCCACTCGCGAAATTGGCGGATCGTAACTCTGAACATTGTCATACACCGACATCATGGCCCTCGGCGACAGTCTACCCGCAATAGGCATTTTCTCTCTAGTGGAAGCATATTTCCTGCAACGCCATGTCCTGGAAGATCAGACCTTTCAAACGGTCTGCCTCGGCGCCTTGGGGGTCAATCTCCTTCTGAAAGCTGTGTACAGCATTCTCATATGGCCCCTCCTGTTGAACCCACTGCGCCATTTGCCCAGAGTCCAGGTAGAAAGCCAGCCAGTTGCAAAGATGCACAAATACTGATCTTATTCAGGGGTCGCATGCCCAACTTATCTTGGACTCCCCGAAGGGAGCAAAGCCCCTCCTCTGGATGAAGACCGTGCCGAATGAAGGTCTTCTCCATATACGCGATTACTTGAATCAAAGTTACCTGTTGCCGACCAACCATCAGGCCCTGCTAGACATCATGAGCACGAACACGTATGACTTTGAAAAGCCGTGGCGAGCACGCCACTTTCTCGCCCGCATCCTGGGGTTTGGAATGGTCACATCTGAAGGCGCAGCTCACAAGAAGCAGCGCAAGGCGCTCACCCCTGCATTCAATGTGAAGAACATTCGCTCCATGTATTCGCTGATGTGGGAGAAGACTGGACAGTTGTTAGATGAACTGGAGAACGAGATCAAAAGCCACCCGATGGAGGGCACCGCTCCGGAGGATGAGGTGGGTAAGATTGAGATGGGCGAGTGGGCCAGGTCTGTTTTCTTCCTCGGATGGGATTGATGCAGAAAGGTGTTAACACTCTCACAGTCGTCTCACGCTTGACATAATCGGCCCGATCGCGGTTGGCCGGGACTTTGGCTCGTTGCATAATAAACAAAACAAGTTGGCCGAGAGTTTTGCGGTAATCCTTGAGCCAAGTAGGGAAAAGGTCGCGTTCCTGGTGATGAATATCACACTGCCGCAGTGGATTGCGAGGCGTGTGCCGTGGCGCATGAACAGGCTACTCGATTCCCAGACTGCTTTCCTCCGCAGCGCATGTGATGAGATTGTACGCGAGAAGCGGATCAGTCTTGCGGAATCTAAGTCCTCCGCACAAGATCTCGAGGCTGATATCTTGGGAACGATGATGCTGGGGGGCGACTTCTCGGACACGGAGTTGGTGGATCAGATGTTGACCTTTTTAGCTGCCGGGGTGAGTCCGGCACTGCCAATAACACCGTGGCGTATTGTACGAATCTAACAGTCACCAGCATGAAACCACCGCCAGTGCCTTGACATGGGCGTGCTACCTGCTTCATTTGTACCCGGAGTACCAAACCCGACTTCGGGAGGAGATCCGTGCCAACATCCCATCCGGTGACAGTCCGATCACATATCAAGATCTTGAGCGCCTTCCATTACTCAACGGGGTGTGCCAGGAAGTGCTGCGTTTATATCCAACAGTACCGATGACCATCCGGGAAGCAGTGCGTAACACAGTGGTGGCAGGTAAGTATATTCCCAAGGGCACACGACTCATGATATGCCCCTGGGCCATCAACCGCAGTCCACTATTCTGGGGTGACAACGGGGACGAGTTCCTACCAGAGCGGTGGATCGATACGGACAAGAACGGACACAGTATTCCGAACAACAACGGGGGAGCGTCGACCAACTTTGCGCAGATTACATTCCTACATGGTCAACGGTCTTGCATTGGGAAGGACTTTGCACGTGCGGAACTACGATGCGCGGTCGCTGGAGTTGTGGGTCGGTTTTCGTTTGAGATGCAAGATCCGAAGCAGGAGATTCATATTTCTGGGGCTGTCACTATCAAACCGGTAGAGGGGATGCATCTGAACATGCGGAGAGTTGAGGGATGGTAGGGTTTGATGCCATTTCTTTAATAGATATAAACTCATAAAGCAGGAATAATCGAAGACAGATTCGGCTGTCTTGAGACCATAATTGATCCATGAGATAGTTAATTAATAGGGGACAACTGGCATTTATATACTTTCGTAGTCTACAGGTAGAGTGAGATCGCATGAAGCCCAACCATGACAACGTCTTGCAGAGCCAACGAAATTTGTAGTACACAATTGGCACGGATTCGATTATATAACAAGTGTAGCAATCTAACCATCCATCTCAACGCCAAGCAGGGCCACGCCACTGCAGCAAGATAGTCGGAATAACACTGACTCCAACCATAAGAGCAACGGCAATACCAGCTCCCCCAGCCCAGCCAACAACTTCGAACATCTCGGGGAACCTGCAAGAGTTAGCCAAAGCAAGAGTCCAGGAGGGGTCTGCATCACATACCAGAATGGTCCAATAAATCCCCAGATCTGGCGAACAAAAGTAATGAAGACGCCCACACTAGCAGCATCCGCCCGATAGCAGTCGACGGCGTAGGTGATGTCAACGGTAGTGACAATCTGATTACCACCAGCGGCAATAGCAGATCCAATGACCGGAGTGATATTCCATTTACCCCCGGAGTCTCGCAGCTGGATGGCAAAAACCACAATACCACAGATAGTCAATGCATGGCCAATGTAGCTCAGCCAGAGACGGAATTCCGGCGGCGAGGGTTCTCCAGTGCGCTTCTGACGCATGAGCATCCAGCGGTCAGAGATAAACCCACCGATCTGCTCTCCGATCACCGATCCAACAATGACACCAAGGAACTGCAGCCCGACTTGTTGGGTATTCAGGCCAAATTCAGCCGGGTAGATCTGGGAGATCTCAATGGTCAGAGCGATACTGCCCCAGAGGAAGATCATTGAGTAGGCAGCGGCTGGTATGATGACGCACGGCTTCATCACGTAGCTCAGGGGCTGGAAAAAGTCCCAGAGCTTTAAGGGTGTAGGATCAATGCGGCCAAAGTTGAGTAAGCCTTGTTTGGAGTGGGTGACATTGTTGGAGGGGATATCACTGCGCATGTAAAGGGATTCCGAGCCGAAGAAAAAATAAAGAATGAGCTGGGCTGCGTTGACCTATTCGCAGCGCATAGTTAGTTGAGGTCTTCCGAACGTGGAGTTGGCATACACCTACAATTGCCAGAGTATAGTAGATCCATCGATATCCCACCCGCAAAGCCACAAACCCAAAGATGAATGGAGCAGCAGGAACTCCCAAGGTGACCATGAGCGTCCATGCCCCCATGCACCTCGCCCGATCCTTGCGGAAGAAAGTCTCTGCCACGACAGCACTCCCAATAGCGGCAGCAGGACTGATAAAGAAGGCAGCGATGGCCCGACAGAGACCCATGGTAGCATACGATGGGCTGTTCGCGCATCCAACATTCGCAATCAAGCTACAAACCAATGAGATGAGGAAGATCGGGCGACGACCAAATCGATTACCCAGAGGACGCCAGAAGAGAGGTGCACCACCCAGCACAGCAATGAAGAGAGAGACTAGATAGCTGGTACGCTGCATACTCACGTCCAGGTCCTCCGAGATATCTTCAAATGCAGATTGGATTGACGAGGCAGTGAAGGTGCCCATCATGGCGTGGAAAGCGACCAGGGAGAGATTCGTAATTTTCTAAATCTCACAGCCTCGTCAGATATATGCTTTGTGAAGTGGGAATATGAGGTAATTCATATGGTTGAAGTAGTTACTCACCCTCCATCGCGGCCAATTGTATGGATCTGCATCACTCATATCAGGGATAGGATCCAGATCCAACGTTCCATGACGTGCAAGAAGATATTGACGATGCTCCTCCGTCAAATGGGCGACTTTATCTTCGATATAAAAATCGGAGTGCTTTCCAGCCTCCATCCCTTGAGGATTGGAAAGCCCTTCAATGTGCTCATGTTGACTATCCACCTTCTCCATGTTGAGATAAAGAATTGAATGGGCAGTGATGTTCAAATACCACCGACACCAAACCAAAAGAAAGGAGGAAAAGGAACAAAAAGGAGAAAATCCGCCATGATTTTATAGCGCCGACTTCAAATCTCCATCCCGTTCGTTCCCCGTTCTCCGCCTTTCCGGGGAATCTGGGGGTGGGGATGACGATGTGTGGATGCATCTTCCCCGGACGGATGAGGCCCCCGAGGGTTGCGAATGAAATGTGGGCTTTCGTCGGAGGCAAGTTCCAGCAAGATAGCGTGGCTACGTTCTGACCAAAGACAGGCATGCGGATATAATCTGAGCCGGACGACTTGGAGATTGTGGGGAGTGGAGAGCCAACATCCCCATCAAAAGGACCTCATCGTTGATGATCGAATGAGCTCACGTCAATTTCAGGTCGATACTTGGTCTCTGAATGCTATTTTGCTCATTATTGCCTCGGAAGGTCGAATGTCGACATTTATGTTCTCTTGAAGAGAGCTGGGCAATGCTTATTCCGTCTTGATTGGCTAGCAGGTCCAGATGAAGCAGATGGCTTTGGTGGCTCTCCACCTTCGCGCTTGGCTGCTTGGCTCTTTAGCATTGTCGCGCATTGTCGCGCCCAGGGGGGTCAAGTTGACACATCGTGAAAGGCGTATTGGGAATGCGAGATCCTGAATTCAACAATACATTCAACCGAATTTACCACCTACGGACGTCCACTGGTAATTCCGAGCACTCCCCACACCGTTCCCACTTGTCATTCAGCAGTGGAGTGGGGGCCACGTTTTGGAGTCGAAGTGGTCATTGTCGGGGATGTCCCCGTCGGAGCACACTGCCTATTTAAGCCATGCCCGTGCAAATCTTTCTCGAACAATTATGTATTCACTTCGTAGTTTTGACTATATAAATCCTGAATTCGCTGAAGCTACATGATTTAAGCCGAGCTAGACTGGCAATCCACACCAATATCTCCCGTGATGCCATCGCAGATGACCGTGGGAGGACTACCAGCGGGGCTGGTGATATCGATGTCAGAAAGTTCAATACCGGAGCACACGGCATTAGGCGAGCAAGTCAGGTCGGCAACCACTTTGCCATTCTTGCCCGACGAAGTGCCATAGATGTTCTCGAACTTGATGTTGGTGAAGTTGACGGAGGAGGGATACTCGGCACACGTGGTGGCGTTGATGTTGAAATAGCACTGATCCAACACGATGGGAGCATCGGTATTTTCAATGCGGATGTCCTTGTAAGTGATGTTGTTGATGCGACCGAAACCGACATTCGGTCCAGCCCAGGCCTTGAGACGGGCGCCATTCTTTATTTCAGGTTAGTGTCGGAAGTCTTCAGGAGCACTAAGGTGGGGGGGGGGGGGGGGGGGGTCCCTTACCTGGCCGTTCAACAAAGTCACATTCTCGATCCAGGCATTCTCAATAATGTCCTCAACTCCGGAGTATTGTCCGATACTGCCCATGCTCACACCGTGGGTGTTGTTGCACCACAGGTTCTGCACAAAGATGTTGGTTGTGTTGGGCTTGGGCGAGAAACAGTCATCGCCGATATCGATACGGGTGTTGGTCACGCTGAGGCCGTCCACGTTCAAGGAGTCAAAGCCATCAGTGTTCTTGGGCAAAGCCTACAAGCGAATGGTCAGACTAGGCAGTTCATACAGCAGATGCTCGGCTTACAGATGCGTTGGTCGAGAAGGCATTGATGAAAACATCGTCGAAAGCGACATCCTTGCTGCGAACAAAGAAGTTGGTCCAGCAAGGCGAGTTGAGCTGGGTGATACCCTCGACGGAAACGCGGGTAGCGTTGTCCGTTGTGAAAAGGATCGGACGGTAGAAGGTGTTGTCATCGTCCTAGAACTCACGTTAGCGGGCATTTCCCTTAGATCTCTCTCCCATTTATGTTTACCAGAATCTCCCGGCCAGCAAAGGCATTGTACCACTCCTGGCCATTGCCATTGAGGGTACCCTTGCCGAAGATCTTGATATCCTGACCACCCCAGACCCAGAAAGTGATAGATTTCTGGAAGCTGTAATAGAAGTGGTTTGCTTGCCAGTAGTCGATGTCATCGGTGAACTATGTCTGTCAGAGCAATTCAATCTTGAAGTACGAGGATTGTCTACCTTCAGTTCACCATCCAGCTGCACCTCGATGTTGTCCAAAAAGGTGAGGTCGAGCTTTTTGCCAATCACATATTTCTTCCCTTTCTGCAAGAGTAGTCTGCCGCCATGGTTGGCAGCCTTGATACCCCAGAGGAAATCATCGGAGATATCATCGGTATCGCTCTTGGACGGCCGAATTGTCACTGTGCGACGATCCGGGTGCTTGTGATGTCCATGAGCCCCGATCCTCTTCAGCCCTGCCTTATCCTTGGCCGGAACGATGTGGGCGCCCTTGATAATGTGCTCTGTAGCTACAGCACCAACTGTGCTCAGCAGGAGCGCGCCGATAGCGAGGAACTTCATTGTAGGGGGTCAACAGAAAACAATTGATCGACCAGTTGCTTAATCCAAAAGAGAATCTCGCAGACCTTGCTGCCAATTTATAAGAACACTCCGGATGGTCGGCAGAAATGAGAACCCATCATGAGCTCTGGCGTATGCCTTTCCCCAGATTGGCAAGCATTGGGGAACGGCACAACGGGCAGAGGAGACAGATTTCTCCGCCTGTCAAAGTACTAGGATCATCGACAGGCCCAGCGGAGTGAGTGTGGTCATCGAGCGGATGCGTAGTGCTGTGGATCGAGACCGCAGATGGAATCATTTCTCCGCAATTTGCCAAGGTCCTCTCCAAGCGGGGATGTGGAGCAATCTTTGTCAGGATCCCTGTTGGAATCGTGAGATTGTTCTGATTCGAACCTGGAGGATCTCGCCGTTGTGGTCGGGTTTCATTGCCCCGTCTGAGGCTAATTTGCGCTTTGGAGCTTTGCGTTCTTCCACCAATCAGAGCAATTGATTATATACCAATTTAGTATTCAGCTGGTCGTCTTTTTCAGGCGAAGGGATTTCAGTCTTTTCAGCGTCTTACTTTCCGCTGGCATTTATGTTGCTCAAGGGGGCATCTATTCCTGGATAAGTGGGATCCTGTCAACTTCCTCGTTACCACGTTGGAGTCGATCGAATCTCCCAATTCCACTAGGAAATTCCCTTTTCCAATGTCACGTCTATATTCTTCGTAGCATATATGGGTATATATATGTGAACGTATATACTGATGCTAGACGATTCAAGGAGCAAGGGAATTCGGAACTCATAATTCCCCCTATATAGATCGTAGATTACAGAGAGGCCAGAATGGCCAGAATGGCAACGCGAACCCAGTATCGTTTCTTACATTCAACTTGCCTGATCAACTCCGAAACTATTGAATCACTCCTCTGGAGCTTCGCGTTCCATCTCACGTAGCTGCTCCCCAGCTCTGCGATGGCCCTCCTCACTCACCCGGGGATTCCGCTGAGCACTGATACTGTCAGTATCAGCTCCATAGAGAGAGGTATTTACTCACGCTTTGAGTCCAGCAGCCATCCTCACAGGATCCTTGCGCCCCTCTTGTGTATGATAGAGCTCCTGTCGCGCCTGCTCATCATCAATCTGTTCATACATGTGTCGCGCATGTTCCTTTGCCTCTTCCGAAACAAGGGGATTATGCATAGATCTATATGTATCAGTCATCTGTATCCTCTCCGTTCAATGACACATACGCTTTGTATCCGCGAGCGACGTTGATCCGGTCCTCGGGACCGCTTGGAACATCGCTCTGCTCTCCGTACGTTTGTCTCTGGCGGTGATAAGACTCCTCTTCCTCTGATTCTTCGTGACGCAGGTTTTCCCGGGCTTCTTGCTCATGGACCCCAGGAAGCATATCCCGTGCATGTTGCTTTGCCTCGTCAGAGACACGCGGGTTGCTGATGGCGCTGGAGAAGCTCGTTAGTTCCTATCTTCCATGTTCGCCGAGTGATAAATATACGCTTTGTAGCCGCGGGCGGAGTTGATTCTCTCGACGTTAGACGGCATGATGCAAATTGTTATTGGTATGGTCTAGACAAGCTACACAGGGGGGTTGATATAAAGCCTCGATGGCGATTTAGATAACCGTGACCTCATAACGCGGCGACGGAAGTGATCTCACTATGTATAAGTTTTGTGAATAGTTTGAGCCTAATGGGTTTTATTCAGGTGGACACCATATATGTGCGATCGGTTGATAAAGGTTTTTAGCATATCACCAGTTCAACGAGGTGAAACTTGAATTAGGGGTCAAATATCCAAACTATATAATTCCCCCGGGATCGACAATCGTTGAACTCACGGCTTGCAACTTAGATGCTATCTGAAAACGTCATCGCTACGTGGCGGGTATGACTCATTTCTAGTGTGAGATAGTGATATTGATATATTGCTGATCTAGAACTTATGTGTAGTCCTCAGAGACCGAAGCGTCTGTGGAACAAACGCAACTACTGCCTATGTTCGTTCAGAGTTTCTTGCTGGCCTGCACCAGCCCATAGATGCAGCTGATGTTGCCCGACCACCAAGCGACCGAGCGCAGATAACTCCACGAGTTCGACTCAATGTGGGAGTATAGCAGGCTGTACACCAGACGCGACACCGAATACCAAGCGCCGATGGTGTTGATTGTTTCGTTGGGGAGACCAGCATATAACGACATGAGGACTGAACGAAATGGATCAGTACATGCACTCCTGCCAATGCGAGATTGAAATCGTCAACCCGAACCCAAGGATCAGTACTTACTCGCCGCAACAAACAAGGGGTATCCCTCCTGTGCGTTCGCATGCGCCGACTCTTGTCGCTTCAGCTTCTCCAGGGTGCGACGAGTAATCTTGCCCGACTGCACCGCAGCCTCGCCATACTTGGTCAAGTCCTCCCGGGGATTGACATTGTGGTCGATCCCCAGGCGTGTCTTCGTGCCCCGGGTGCTCATCAAGCAGAAGGCAAAGACCCAGTTCGCGACCAGGAAGCCTGACGCGTGGTTTGCGGGCACCTGGCCCGGAGCAGCGCGGAGGCCGAGGGTTGTCAGAAGGGCACTGCGGTGATTAGTTTGAACTATCTTGACCTGACTGACACTTACGACATATTTCAAGATACGATTCAAGGAGTGTATGTTGTACAATGTACAATGTGCGGAGGAGCTGTTCTCCTGTTGTGTCGATCGGCACATGGGTTTCCCCCAACACCGAGAGCGCGATGAGATCATGTCGATCATTGTGCCTTGTTTTCGCCTTTCTCTTTCTCTTTTGCTTTCTGTTTCACTCCGATCATTCTCACCTGAGATACCCGAGTGAGATTGGGTTCCCCCTGATCGTCCCGATGGACATCCAAAGAACGTCCAAGGTGATCAGCCTAGGTTGTCTGAGTCTTATTCTTTTTCTATTTGATTTATGAATATAAGACCATTGTGAGAGCACATGACATCAACTAGCATCATTGGTCTAGTGGTAGAATTCGTCGTTGCCATCGACGAGGCCCGTGTTCGATTCACGGATGATGCACATTTCTTTTTTTTTCTCTCTCTGTCAAATAACGGATCTTTTTGTCAAAGGCTACTTGGATTGAAAGATCGAAGAAACGCAGATGTGGGAATATAATGAATCAGCATCAATTGAACTCGAATGTGCCGGTGGATGCGCTATGTCACCGTGTCTTACTCCCTCAATCCTTTATATGTATCACTATATAGGTTGTTCAACGACAGAAAAATAGGAATATATAGGAATTGAAGCTACTCACACTGATAGTAATTGAGATGATAATTGATAGCTGGAACAGTAACCTTGCCTACAACATTGTAGTCCATCTATAAGGCTGAAACCGTTCTGTTCTCCCTCGAATTTACCGGATTTGTCGATTGTGTCTCATATCGCTGTACCAATAACAAGATGTGTGCACTAACCGAAATGTTCAGTCATCTCAGCAGCCATTGTTTCCGTGAGGCCTCTTACTGCAAACTTGTAGAAGATATGCCTCTTAGAGGGAAGTGCCGGTCACGATCTTGTACCTCTTCATCGCAACTGCCACTTCTCTCCTTGAGCAATCATCTGTCGAGTGGTCGGGTAAACATTCGTCGTCTTTCACTCTTCACTGATCTCCCAATCCGGTCCAGCATATCACAAATAAAGACGAAACTGCCAGCTGAGGTGCATTGATTCAGTCTCCGCATATCTTAAAGAGATGGCAAAGCTGAGCTTTGAGTTCCATTGTTTCACGGGCCTGTTGTACTAACTGAGCCACCCAATCCTGTCAGTGTGATTATCATGATGAATTCTTTGGCAAGGTGAGGGCTAGGGCTAGGGAGATCCAGAAGGGGACCCGTGATACACAAAAGACAATGCCTCATGCTAGGTTTATTGTCGCGGCTTTCTGAGATCCAGGCCAAATCAAACATGTCTGATCACGATGAAGTCTGAAAGTCTCCATCGTACTCGGTGAATGATCTTTTCGCACATGTACCTTGATGACTTGAACAATTTGCATATGAAAGAGTGTGTGCCCTATATCAGGTAGAGACCTGGTCCAAGCAAGGCATTACTGCTTTGCCATCCCCATACCTCCCTTTCTCTCGCGCACTCTTTCCTGCTGTTTCCCCAGGTCGCTACAATGATTGTCATTCTGAAGAAAAAATCAAAAGCAAAAACATACAACAGTGAGGATTCGCTGGTGGTCACCCACCCAACTACTAACTCACCGGCGTGTGGCTTAAGTACGGCTGAGCGGACGGGAAGCCCTGTTTTCCACACCCTATGGTCGTATGTACAGGAAGACGTAGTAAATCAAAATAAGTCGTTCACGCCTCAGTAGGCGAGAGAGAGGAATGGGGTGACGAGGGCGAGTGTAACATGATCAGGGTGAGAAGCTACATAGAGAAATCAATATGACTCTCTACCACCCGACCGTAAGGGGACAGTCATTGGATTGTTGACCAAGAACCATCCATATGATGATGAGGATTAAAGAAGCAAAAACATTTCATAAGAATATATCTTGAGCGGAACGCCTAGTCTAGCACTATGGTTGGCATCTTTAGCAATCAGATGTTAAGGGCAATTGAATGGAAGGTCTCTACCTACATAGGAAGCAAATGATTTCCAATTCCTTTTGCTATGTGGGTGGGATTTGAAACCGCAGTTGTCTCCAAGCTCTTCAGACTTCAATCTTTGATCTGGTTCGAGAAGTCAAATTAGGTCTGATCAACATTTTCCATCTACGCGGTTCCTCCCTGACGAGTATTTAGTTTGCTTCACACATCTGTTTTTCACGCGCTCTGAAACCAACCAGTCACTCGCAGCTACAATGATCCACCTCTGCAACCGAGAAGTGAGATAAATATTGCCATTTGAGTCTCTATATATATTAAACTCTTTGTGGATCGGGCATTTACTTTGTTCAGGGATCTCCCAACAAACCAGAAGACTAGAAACCTCCCTTCCAAATATCTCCAAAAACATCAAGACAAGGCAGGCTACGCAACTAATTTTCAAATATCATCAAGGCTACCAGGACTGTGACAACTATTTAACGACCTACAGATGTCGTTCCTGTTTCTCGGCTATCA
Organism: Penicillium crystallinum; assembly: GCA_027569675.1. Taxonomy (NCBI): domain Eukaryota; kingdom Fungi; phylum Ascomycota; class Eurotiomycetes; order Eurotiales; family Aspergillaceae; genus Penicillium; species Penicillium crystallinum. Next base: position 102,478 of record JAPDKR010000047.1, read on the forward strand.
AACAATTTCCTCTTAGACGTGCATTCTATGGGACAATAAAGTGCGTAACGAGTTCAACCGCTCAAAGCTAAACTCCCCTCTCAAGCCGCTCAAAATTTCTGGTAGTCACAAACTGCTCAGATTCGCACGATGACACTTTTGTCAACACTTGCCCCCGCGAGCCGCTAGGGTTATTTTCTCCACTGCGACCGAGCATCATCGTGTCCGCTCCCCCACACTGCAGACCACTATGAACAGAATAGGATTGTCTGTTAGAGACAAGTGAGAAGCGGTTGTTCAGTATTATAGAGTGACCGCGATGATCTACCACACTATTGTTTGGAATTGGCTCGGTATCCGAGAGAAGAACGATTTCAACCGGGTGGTCACGAATTGTCGGAACCCTAAACCATTTATACAAGCAGTTCAAGGCCGGGACAGACAAGCCATGAATCACGATGGAGAAGAAAACAACCCAATATACAACTTAAAGACACGGTCAGTATTTGTCTAAGTCAATCTGGGGATTCTCGTACCAGGTATCATGACAACAGTCAAGCGGTTCATCTCGGAATCACTCTCGCCAGGATCCGGTAACAATCGTCGGGCATACTCAACGTAGGAGATGGCACCAACTCCTGAGACAAATCAGTATTGAAGTCTCAACACAGTCCTGATCTTACTTACCAATGGGAGCAAAGTATCCCATAAACAAGGCCTCTTTCCAGCTTTCACAGACTCTTGGCATGAACCGATATCCCATCATGATGGCCGGGATCCGACGGAATAACAAGATCAAGAAACCAAGTCCAACCAGTCGAGCGATGGTGATTCCACTCTGATGAGGCATATGGAACTGGTCCCACGGCATGATTGCACCCAGAAACATGAATGTTCCGATATTCAAAATGCCTTCCATGGTCGAGTTAAACGAATCGTGCCTTTCTTCAACTTCAAAGTGGTAAGATCCATCCCAGTTCAAAGCGCAGCCTGCAATAAAACAGGCAAGTGTCTCATCAGAGCCAAAGCAGCCACAGGTACCGACAATGAACAACTGCAAGTCTTGTTAGCATGTGCCCAATGCGTTTCCAAGACCGACCTACACCCAGGGCAACAGGATACGAGAAGAAGCTTTCCTTGTCAACCCATTGTCTGCATCCGATATCAGCTACGGTTTTTGTTCAGGGGCTCTCCGGGGTGGCATACCTTCTAGACGCCAAGTTCAGAGCTTTCCGTCCCAGAAACCCAACCAGCACACCGTATCCAGCGCCCATGACTATCATGTATAAGACACCTTCCACGGCCCAATGTGCCAAGGCTTGACCTACATCTCCACCAAAGCGTCCTGTATCCGGTTCGCCGATCCAATGTCGGCTTTGTTTGGCACGGTCTGCCTCTGTCTCCATCCCTAGTGCATCGGCATAACGGAGGAGGGCGATCGAGAGCAACAGGAAGGGGAAACCAAACCCGTCATTTCCACCTGCTTCGGCAGAGATAAATTCCCGAAGATGGCGTCGAACATATTGATCCGCAAAGGGACCCTTGGCAATGGCCTGCGAAAGAACCGGGTCGATACAAATGACACATGATCCAATGATGAGAGCCGTCAACTATAAGAAAGTCAGCGAGATGATGTTTGATCTCCATCAGCTTTGAAGTTTGAAAGCTCACAAATGATAGCTGAGGGACCATTAATTTGATGCATGCCGATGTCATCAACCACTGAATCGTCATCAAAGGCAGCAGGCAGATGGTGAGCTCGACAAGACGAAGTCGAACATAGCGTTTTGGCAGCTCATACCCGACTTTCACCATTGCAACCCCAATGACCAGTCGAGTCAAGCCCTGTTCTGGTCAGCTTCCTTTCTTTCTCCGTGGTGAGCAGACATACATAGGCAATGTCGCCACTGTCGACTTTGATGTCTCCCCATTGGTTTACATCAATGAGTTTTGCGCAGAAAGGACCAATAACAGCTCCTATAAGGAAGGATGGTACTATATTTGGTAAGAACCTACTATACCATTGAATTGGGGAAAGACCTACACGCTTCCCCGAGATACCATTTCTGCTTGATTTTCACCGCGATGGCCCCGAAAACCAAGACATATATCCCTAACGTGACTGATCAGATGGGCTTCTCGATAAGTTTCCGTGAGACTCTCACCGGATAGCGCAAGAACTATATTCAGACTACTAGGATCCAGAGTTGGGTGTAGCATCCTGGTCTCGCACGCAAAGAATCACGATTCTAGTCGATTGGTTTTAGCCAGAAATTGAGATGACCCTCCATTCAAAGATCTGTAACCACAGAGGCAATGATTGACCGTGAAACACAGTGCCTACGTTGTAGGTGAATTATAAAGGAATGGCTCATCAACAACTGCCTAGGTCGAAAGATGGGAACTGGGAACTCGAACAGACTACGGAGTACAGTGAACAGGTCTTTGCATATCACTCGAATACCGCCCTCACCAATTTGAAGAATGCTCCTTCGGTTCTTTGAGTTTCTTTCAGGTCTCTTATCTTAATATGCCACATCCACGGCATATAGACTGGAGCAAGGGATGTGCTGTGACGTGTCATAGGGGAAACTATCTCCAGACCTTGAATGAGGTTAATCTCCAATACATTGTATTCCATACACTGTCGGTATTTAAAAGAATACAAAATGAAAATAGGAGCAGAAAGAGGGAAATGGCGGAATACACCAACAATTGCGATAATCTCATGATCGAGCTACACCCGCGAACTCCTATAAACTCAAAGGACCCTTCAACCTCGTCACAGCAATGCAATACAACACAGAAGGTAGTATTCTGCCTGTTGGGCATACAACAGCCACTGGATCAATTGCCTGCGCCACCCCCAATCTCGGCCCTCGGAGCCGATGCCCCCGAGAAGCCTGAGAGAAAGGAGAACGGCTGCCCAACTTCCAGTCAGGGGGCGATCAGAAACACAAAGCAGGTTTCATCGCTTCATGACTGTGGCAACTGATTGAGTTTCATCTGCAGCACGGAGTACTCCGGATTAATGACATCCCTCAATACACCCCCTATTCGCAATCCAGGAGTGGAATGCTCTATGGAACAAGGGATAGGAATAAACTCAGGTCTTGATGCGTAACGAGCGTATACACCACTATTATTACACGCAATATGCTCCATCTGTATAGCCCCTCCTCTTCTTTTCATTCTGGAAGGGCTTGGCCTGCGTCGCCAAGAGCATCGGGAGTAACTTTGATTCTGAGATATAGATTCAAAATGAGTTTCAAAAGGGCGCTGGGACCTCATCATGTTGTCGAATATATATAGAATAGGGCACAGTGAGCTGAAAATATCAGCGAACACATTCTAGCGCGAGGGCCCCCTTTCTTACGATCATGATGTCGCGAGTAAATCCCTCACCACGCAATGCCAATTATGAGAGATTTTTGTATAGGGTTCAACGAACAGAGGTATTATTAGACAGAATATAAAAAGAACAGATACTTTCTATTCAATAATCACTATCGATTTCATATCTACACTGTGCAATGGGTTCTATAGAGCAATTCTCCGAGCTTGGCGAGACGAGCGACTGCTCCTACGTCTATGGCTCCCATTTCGCCGCCAAACCAATGCCAACGCAGCGACTTCCAGATCGAGAGATGCCAAAGGGTGTGGCTTATCAGCTGATCAAAGATGATCTAGCTCTAGATGGGCAACCCATGTTGAAGTGAGTATGTTGCCTGAGTATTGATGGACTAGACTGACATACTATATAGCCTGGCCAGCTTTGTGACTACGTATATGGTAGATTTGAATTCGAGCTCATCTTTGAAATTTCAAAGGCTGACCCTAACTAGGAAGACGAGGCCCTCAAACTCCTCGTCGAATCCTCGAACAAGAACGTGATCGATCATGAAGAATACCCTAGGTCCGTCGAAATCGAGCATCGGTGTCTGAACATCCTCGGAGACCTTTTCCACTCCCCAGTATTGAATGGAACCCCAACTGCGATTGGAACTTCATGCATTGGCTCTTCTGAGGCTATCATGCTGGCAACCCTAGCGATGAAGAAGCGCTGGCAGATCAACCGAAAAGCGCTCGGGAAAGATGCCACTAAGCCAAACATCATCATGAGCAGCGGTGTGCAAGTTTGCTGGGAGAAAGCCGCAAACTACTTTGACATCACCGAAAAGCTGGTACCCTGCACTGAGATGCGATATGTGATCGACCCTGCTCAGGCGGTCGACCTGGTTGATGAGAATACCATTGGAATTTGTGCGATCTTAGGGACCACATACACAGGACAATACGAAGACGTCCAGGCCATCAACAAGCTTCTGGTTCAAAGAGGATTGGATACACCGATCCATGTTGATGCTGCCAGCGGTGGATTCGTCGCCCCCTTCGTCAACCCAGGTCTTGTGTGGGATTTTGCACTTTCCAACGTCGTCTCCATCAATGTCTCGGGGCATAAATATGGACTGGTGAGAACCCCAATCTAGCGTCGCAACAAGCAAGTCAATATCTCACATCTACTTAATCATAGGTTTACCCAGGCATCGGATGGGCCCTCTGGCGGTCGGCAGACTACCTTCCCAAAGACCTCATCTTCAACATCAACTACCTCGGCTCCGACCAGCTCAACTTCACCATGAACTTCTCCAAACCAGCGTCCCATATCATCGCCCAGTACTATCAACTCATCCGACTCGGACGCAGCGGTTATACCGCGGTGATGACCAACCTCACACGAACAGCAGATTATCTCACAAGCCATCTCCAACAGATGGGCTTCATCATCATGAGTGATAGCAATGGACACGGGCTACCGGTTGTCGCATTCCGATTGAGTCCAACGCTCAGCGTGTTCTTTGATGAATGGGCGCTGTCCCGGAAACTGCGCGAGCGTGGATGGATTGTGCCCGCGTACACGATGGCTGCAGACTGCGAGACGATGGGGATGATGCGGGTTGTAGTAAGGACCGATTTTAGTATGGGACGGTGTGAGAGCTTGGTACGAGATATCCAAGAGGCATTGGGTACTCTGGCGCATATGGAGATTTGGAACATCCATCGGTATCAAGCGTGAGTTTGATCCGGATTGACTGGTTGGATTCTAGCTGACTTTTGAAATAGATTGGTTCAAAGTCGTTCTGCGACTCCCAAGAGACACTGTGTTGATGACGCTTCGCAACTTGTCACTCAGGAGATGCTGAGAGAGATAGGGAGAATTTGAAGCTTTTGTGCTGTGCATTTGTGATTTAGGACTCGTTTTGTTTCTTCTCGTTTCTTCCCCCTTTCCTCGAGGCATCAGCAGGCTATTGGTCGTTTGGACGGATATAAAGAGCATTCTTCATTCATGTAGCTTGGTCCAACGGTATACCGTTGACTTAATCGAACTATGTTTTGATATCACTCTAGCTGGCTGCTGGCCAATGGCTTTCACCAGGTTCCTGACAAAACCGCCCGATTCTATCAGGACTTAGGCATTCAAGACAGCCCTGATCATCAGAATGCTCTGATCAATATCCTCAAATACATTTATTCCGGTCTTGTCAGCGAAATTCCGCCGGAAAAAAAGATTGAGTGTGCTCAGATCTCAAACACGTCGCAATGAGTTGAGAGAACTTCAGGCTCAACTCCATTTGATGCCAGTGCCAGTTTGGAATTATACGTCCAATATCACGAATGTTGACGTTGGCCAGATTAGAATTGCAATTCGGAATCCTGCTACCGCGCACATAAGCACAATGGCGATGACCGTCAAGCATGAGTTCCTCTTGGATACTGGGTCTTCATCAATGCGTCTTTTCCCGCAAGACATCGCTGAAATCCAGACTGCAGCCGGATTGATGAATGTTCAGAATGTGGTCCTGCAAGCCATGATCCACGTCCGAGGTCAAGCCCTTCTTCCCAGTTGGGTCAACATTAAAGCCTGTGTGAGTGGTACCGGTGGTGCAGGGGCAGAACGACTGTCGGGGTAATGGTTATTCAATCTCTTGTTCATTCTGTCGATGCCAGACAACCAAAGAGGTCTATTCATTGGCACTGATGTGGGCGAGATGCTGGCCACCCTGCCTATTCCGCACTATAGAAACGCAATACCTGCACCGATTATTTACTGAACTCATCACTCACTTGTATTTCATTTGATATTTGCTTACTATAAGCCTATGTTCTGTATGAACAAATACATACGACCATAGGGTGTGGAAAACAGGGCTTCCCGTCCGCTCAGCCGTACTTAAGCCACACGCCGGTGAGTTAGTAGTTGGGTGGGTGACCACCAGCGAATCCTCACTGTTGTATGTTTTTGCTCATGTTTTTGCTCTTTCGCGTTTTTGTCTGTGTTGGTTGAGTGGTTTGGGTGGAATGGAGTAGATGGATGTGGCTTGCGCATATTAGATTTGAACAGTTTGACTACATACTACAGGGGACATGAAAATAAACTATTTAGATAACAATGGCACACAGTCTTGGTATATAATTTCAGTTCTATAAGTTAAAGCAAACCCACAACAGTGTGTGCCTGGCGGAGTAGATCGTAGTAATATGCGAGGATTCTTCAATCCTTTCGCGAAGACACTTCATTCTTATGCAGACTAACGTCTCATTTTCAGAAATGCTTAATATCTCATTAACGACGTGTTTACCGGTTCTGGCTAATGGAAGAAGAGCACAGGAGTCGAGTGGAAATTATATTGTCTATTAACAACCCTACAAAATTGGACCCCTGTCCGCAAAACACTCTCTTGGCTAGTAGTACATCAAAAATCATGGTATCGTCGGAAGGTTAGCCAAGTCCGCATCCCACTCCCAAGATCCCAGTCCATTATTATCCAGGTTGTCAAGCCAGCCTCCAAGATCCATTGGCTGTAAAGGATCAGCACAATCCCAAGCAGTAGAGGAGGAACGACTTACCGTGAAATCAGTAAAATCGTTGGATAGAAGTGACATAGGGTCGATATCACCGGGCGTTGCAGAGGCCGGAGTTAACCCTGAAGGAAGAGAGCTCTGAACAAAACTGTTAGCCATGGCCGACGCACAGATGTAGGCTGGATTGCTTACCTGTGCCGGACTATGATCCACGCCGATCTGAGCCTCTTCGTATGTGAGCCCATTCAAAAGAGCCCTGCAAATCCGAACCGACCTTTTGGACGTGGCCTCAACGTTGCACAGGGGATCCTCGCCCTTGACGCGCGACTTGACAGAAGCAAGAATGATGTTCAGAAAGAAGAAGGGCTTACAACCCTTTCCGCCGGTACCAATGCGCCTCCCAAAATTATCAGCCGTGCGCTCGATGGCCTGCATCATCACATTCTGCTGGGATTGGATCATGCTCATGAGAACACTGGAGTTGACACCGTCCATACCCGCGCTAGCGGATGTTCTCATCTCGTTGGCTTGGAGGGAGAGCTCCACGCAGACGGTAATTGCAGCGTGGAAGGTCTCATCGCGGAACATCCCGCAACCCAGTTGGGTGATGTTCGGGGCGACAATCTGCTCAGTAGGGGGTGGAAGCTCCATCTGGGAGAGGATACCGAGGGACTCTTCAAGGCATATCTTGCGCGAATATGAACATTTCGGTAAACGGACGACGCTGAGCGAGAAGGGGCGATGTAAGGCGAGGAGGAATTTGCGCATGGTAAACAGATGTAAGGATTGGGCGAAGCGGTGACGTTCTGATTCTCCTGGGGCATAACTCGGTGCGTTGTCATCAAATAAAGAGGAAGCATGTTGCATGGAGCGGGAAAGCTCATCGCCCATTTTGAGAGCATCATCGTAAGATAGATTAAAGCGGAGACTGTTGATTTTCTTGGCTATTCGATAACGGAGTGGGAGAGTCTTGGTAAGGAGGGTCTGATAGAAGTTCTGGGTATAAAGAGCGGTGCTTAGCGGTGCCGGATTGTTCTCCATGTCCGGTATCAAGTCCGCGTCATCCCAGTTCGACGGTGCATCGCAGTCGCATTCATCTAGGTCAACCGACGGTGGTACCCCACGGTCGAGGGAAATCTTGAGGTCCAATTCCACAATAGTTGCCCACAGCCGACGGCGCAACTCAGCGTGAAACGGGCGTACCTTACGGAATCGTGTTGGATCGCGATGCAATCCCATTGTTGTCGCAGACCGAATCAGCCATCCAGCTGAAGCCCAGGCTACATCGCCGTCGCTCGCAACTGCGAGGCGAGCTATCAGAAGAAGGGCTTGTGTCTGAAGCATCCGAAAGTCGATGTCGGGGCTCACAAATGTACATGAAATGTATGATTGGACTGCCATGATCCATTTCATGGCTGGTTTTAGGAGTATGCCTTGGTGACCTTGTCCTGAAGGTGGAACATAGAAGCAGGTACCAGCAGCCAAGACCGCTAGTAACTGGGCCAGGAACCCCATGTCGGTGGGCTGGGTATTGGCCCAGAATTCGGCGTATTGAGTTAAGAATGTTGGGGTGTGCAAGACTCGATATGTCGTCTCGAAAGTATCCAGATACAATTGAAGTAGCTGGTCCGCAAGGTGTTTCTGGGGCACCATTTCCTTTAGCTTGAAGGCCTGCTCACGAAACTCGCGCTGATGATCCTGAGTCTCGCGTGACCACAGCTCCGTCTTGAATTGCTTCATATCCGTGTATTCCTTATCCTTCCCCCCTCCGCGGGGATGATGCCCCCGCCGTATGAAAGCCCCGATGTCTTGAAACTAGATTTAATCAGCACGCCCTTTGCATGGTTAGTATGGGGAGATACTCACAAATGAAACTGTAGTAGTATAATGACTGCGACCAAAGTAACGGGTCTTGGCCTTCTTTCCCCGGAAACTCGAATCAGGTAGAAATCGCACGCGGTCGTCAACGCCGACATTCTCAAAGCTGTTGGCCGTCTCCACTTCGGAAAAGACATCACAGACAGACGTCTCCGGGGTTTGAAGGTGAGACGGCTTGCCGACTGAATTTTCCAGACGACGTAATCGATTCCGGAGTTCATGTAATTCTTGCAGTTCATCGGGGTGATTCCGCTTGGAAATGCGATTTGAAGTCGAATTTGGCCCCAATTTGGAGTCAAAGACAAACATCCCGCTTTTACGACCGGGTTGCTCATCTACGCCCATCCCATTGGGTATTTGCGGTGGCGACATGCGTCGCTGTGAGGAATCGAGTATGGGACCTGACTGCGCTCCGACGAAAACACATTCGGCGGTAGTTTTTGAGCGCACGCATTGTCCGCAGGGCTGAGCGCGATCGCATTTCAATTTGCGCCTGCGACAGACTGTACATGACAGAGGCGGGCGACGACGGCGCTGTGGAGCGCGCGACTGATCGTCTGTCTCTTCATTTTCATCGCGGTGGGTCTCATGGTTATTCTCCATTCTCGAAGTTGAGTGATTAGAACTTGGTTTTCCTTTGTTGTAGCCTTGCGATGGCGCTAGGCATGAGATGTTGCCGTTTCGGAGACGGGGCCTTTTCCCGCCAGTTTCACTCAGGGATGAGAGATGGGGATTTGTCTCCGAGGATTATCACCAAATTCTGTTTCAGAGGTGAAAGCAGGGTCTATCTGAGGTATCTGGGGTATAAATGGATTGAACACCATGAGAGTCGTTTCTCAATCAGGGATGTCCGATCTCGGAATTACCGCTCTTAGCCGAACGGGGACTTATCTCCGAGTGGCGGCAAGTCAAGCTTTTGATGACTCAGCAGTTCTTTTATACATCGTTCCACCGCAGATCAGAGGTCAAGATGGTTTCGTTTCATTCCTTAGGGAGCATGGGGAGATAATGGTACTACGTAATATTTCATGTCTATAATACTAGTATTGCGAGAGAGACTACCATCCGATCTAAAATCATTATGAAAAGATAGCTTGCTAGAGTCGATATTATGTAGTATTTCACGGTTGTTTATTAGTCTATCTCATTATTTCCTAGTTAATGATTGTTGTAAAAACTCTTTCAACAACAAGTCAAAAGACGAGTGAAAAGACAACTGAACAGACAACTGAACAGACAACTGAACAGACAACTGAACAGACAAGTCAAAATATAAGTCAACGAGTCAAAAAAGATGATATCAAAAACGATATAGAAAGCCATTCCATAGCATATAACAGAATTCTAGTATGCTAGTCAACTATCTCAACCAATCAAACGCTTTCGCCCAATTAGCACCTAGAGACTACTGTATAGCAAGAGCAAACAGTGAGTAGTAGGAGGGGGGATAACAGTATCGCTCCTACGCCGAGTGGGAGAGCTGTCGTTGTCTCTCCATTTGAGCCTTTGTCGGGTGGGTGCTCAAAGTATCACTTATCCAGCTGGTATATTTCAACAGCTTCAGCATAATCTTTCATTTTCTGAGATGTACTAGGGTGAGACTGGATTTTCCAGCCCTCCCCTACTTAAGGGGTACAATATTCGCAAGATATTCAAAGATCCGAACCAGCCCTTCGCTAGCTAATCAAACCCTCCACGGGTATAAAGAAACTCCCACGACACAGTATAGTGAAAATCAAAGGCCGGCTTTCACCGGTACACCCTACTTCGACCGCCAGAACGGCTTCATGACAGACCGCACGTAAACCAACAAGTACACCATCAAATAATTCGTGATGCTAAAAGCAAGGAAAATGCCGAAATAGGGCCAGATCTTGGAAGAGTCCAATCCAATTCCAGACAAGTACTACAAGATCATTAGCACACGCTCAGAATTCATCCAAGCAACCGGAAAAGGGCATGAACTTACATCGTCACCATGGCTGAATTCACAATATCCACATTCACCCATCGAATCTGGGTTAGAGAGATACCCAATGCCTTTCGCATCGAGCCATGCACCCGCGTATTCAAGACAGGTGGTGTTGGAGGGACTCTCAAAGGTCGTCAATTCCGACTGGGAGCAGATGACATCGGTGCCGCGCAGGACGGAAGTGAGCACACCGCCAATCCAGTAAGTGAAAGGCGTGATGTAGTACATGGTATACTTCCAGAAAGCGGGCATCTGGCTTTGAGGGCGCAGGATACCGTTGAAGAGCTCACACATAATGATGAAGAAGGGCATGAGGGTTGCAGCGATCATGGAGTCGGCGCTGGATAAGATTAGTTAGTAAATCTTGCCAGAAGAAGGAAGAGGGGAGAAAGTCACCTCATAGCAGCAATCCACTGTCCCCATGAGGTCGAGAAAAGGAAGAAAAGGAAGAACATCAGGAAGCTGTAGCCCGCTGCGAAGCCCAGGGGTAGTCCGACCATGAAGTAGTATAACACAAAGAATATGACACTACCAATAGCCGAGTAAGGGATTTCAGAGATAATCTGGGCTGTGCAGAATGCAACCCAGCCATAAATCCCGCTGGGTCCTTCTCTGGCGAGCCAGAGATCGCGGTTCATGATGAAGCGCATGGAAATAGCATTGATAAACTCGGGAACCAGCATCAGAACGAGGAAGCAGGAGAAGGCCTTCGACTGAAGATCCGTAGTACTATTTCCGATTTGCAGATAGGTCAGGCCGTTGATGAGTGCGTGAAGGAAGGAAGAGTAGAGACGCGAGTAAGGGTACTCGGCAGTGCGCCAGAACTGGCGGCAAGTCCGTTGGGTGAGAAGCTTTATCTGCTGGCTGAGAGGAGGCAAGGTGGGAGGCAGGGGAGGCGAAATGAGATTTTTGTCGGATCGGATTGAGGCTATCTCGTTCTTGACCTCCGCGTATTCTTCCGAGTTGCGCCAGACGTCTTCCCAGTTTGTTTTGTTTCCCGAGGCTTTCATGCCCCCCACGACAACTTCGATGAGGAAATCGGCTGCATTGGTGACATTTTGCGGGATGTTGCCGTGTTTAGCGAAATAGTTGAAGATTGCGCGGCCAGATTCACCAACAGGGCCGAAGTAGTACGTGCTTCCGCCGGGACACAGAGCTAGAACGCGGTCGAACTGCGACTTTTAGTATAAATTTCTTCGAAAGTGGATGATGAACGCATACCTCTTCGAATTGTTGCTGGTTAGCCTGGTGAATGGTGCAGAGGACCGCCAAGCCCTGGTCAGCCAGGCGTCGCAGCAAAGCAACGATACTAGTTGCACCCTGGCTGTCGAGTCCGCTAGTTGGTTCATCGAGGAAAAGGAGTAGCTTAGGTCGAGCGCAAAGCTCGACTCCGATAGTCACACGCTTTTTCTTCTCGATATCCAAACACCCGATCACTGCATCTTGTAATTCAACCAAGCCTAATGTGTCAATGACTGTGTCCACATACGCCAGTTTTTCCTCCCGAGGAATCTCATAGCTTTGCCGGAGCAGTGCAGAGAATTCGAATGCTTCTCTGATAGTGCTGCTTTCATCATGTATGTCCATTTGCTGACAATATCCAATCTGCCGGTTGAAGGACTGGTCGATTGACTGGTGATCTACAAATAGAGACCCTGTCAAGGTTCCAGGGCTCTCTCTTTGGGTGAGCGCAGTCAACACTGAGATTTGTCAGAAACAAAAACCATTATCAAGTCATTCAAAATAGAAACCTTACATGTCGACTTGCCTGCTCCCGAGGCACCCACAAGAGCAGTCAGAGACCCCGGCTTGCAGTATCCACAAACACCATCCAAGATCTTCCGAGTTTCCTTGCCAATCTGCACATTCAATTCCAAGTCAGACCATGAGAAGGTAGACTCAGTAGCTGTCAGTCTCTGGTTTTGCTGGGTTTCATAACCAGCAGGCGGCGCAGCAGAATCAACCGAAACAGGCGATTTCTCCTCATCGGAGCCCCTCTTCTTCCGTTTGAATAGTTTTCGCGAGCCCTTGTACTGAATGGGGCCTGCGCTATCTAGCTCCCACTCAAGGACTTCGCTTAGCCAGCAGGTCATCATTATGAAGACGACCGTGAAAAGCCACAGAATGCCAAAATTGCGCCAGACGTTGCTATAGTAAAATCCATACTTCACGGCCAGGTAATCGTCGCCATTGATGATGGTGCTACCGATTTGATTGCCAGCATAGGCACAGGTCTGGTACGCAATGTCGGTATATCCAGGCCCGGAGGGGATAATGGACCCAGCAGCACAGGTGAAATTGAGGTTGTGGAATTCGGCAGCCATGATTGATTCATAGGTATATAGGGCGGGAGTTGTGTATGCGATCCATCCAACCCAGGGAACATCTTGGATCATCTTGTCGACCGAGAGGACGTAACCGCCAAAGACGATACAAAACATGACAGAAACTCCGCAGTAGCGAAGCGCAACTTCGAAATTCTGCGATAAAGCGGCAAAGACACGGAATTGCGCAGTAAGGCAGATCGTGCTCATGTAGATAAAGAGGAAGTCGATGAAGAAGGGTCCCGCCTGGACAAGTTAGTTTAATCGATACATGCAGGTATTTTGGGGATACTCACATCAACCCGTAAGCCAGACAGAAAATACATGACGATCAAATACAAGAAGGTGAGTACCGTTGTAACCACCATGTCGGTGAAAACCCGGGCCAAACACACAGCGCTGGGCCTGACAAAGGCGAATTTCTTCTGTCGGCTCAAAATATCGCGGCCTTGCATGGCGTCTTCCAATTCAGACATCTGCAGCCAGGCAAGCAGGATAGAAGAGTAGAAGAGTACACCGCCACGGGAATACATGCCGTCAGTCGTTTGAGGTTGATTGTAGAACATCGACCCGATGAGCAAGCCATAGACGACGCAGGAAATCAACTTGATGTACAGCGGGCTCAAGTGGCCTTTCAACTGCCACATCTGACGCTTCGCGCACAGCACGACCTGTCGGAAAAGCGAGATCGTATACGGCGATGTGGACGAGACGAAACGCGACTTGTCACTTTGGACAGTCTTCTTGAATTCCTCCACGCTGTCGCACTCCGAGTCCGTCGAAGTACCACAGGATTTGGTGGTGAACTTCTGGTTTTCGTAGCTTTTCACAGCTGTCTCAATTTGGGCAAACGCGGCACTCTGGCGGAAAGCCGCTTCAAGTTCAATCGGGCCCTTTGGAGCACGGTTTTCCCAGCCCGCACGGAACCGCCGCCGTTCGGGCAAGGTGATGCTGGTCAGAAAATCCGAGGTGGTCTGCATATCGGCACATTCGTACCCGAGGTCTTCGAAGTAGCGTTTTGCTTCGTTGGCAGGCCCTTGGTAGAGCATCCGGCCTTCATCGATCAGCAACACTTTATCCACCAGCTCGTAGATTGCATCGGATGCCTGGTACAAAGTGAGCAAGGTCGCCTTGCCGCAGGTATCAGTCATGATTCGTAGACTGCGCGCATAGTCCAGGGCCGACGAGGCATCCAGTCCTCTTGTGGAATTATCCCAACATGTTACAGAGGAATCGGTGGCGAGTGACTCTATGATGGAAATCCGCTTGCGCTCTCCACCGGATACACCACGAATGAACTCATTGCCCACCAATGTGTTCATGGTATGCGACATCCCAAAGACCCGTCCATAGATTTCCAGGTACTTCGGAATTCTCTCCCGGAAGCGCTTGGGGGTCTTACTTTGCAGCGCAAACTCCAAGGTCTGGCGCACGGTCAAAGTTGGGAAATGCACATCATCCTCGGGGACGTAGGCCACCACCCCGCGGTAGTGCTTTCGGACTTCCTCCGGGCTCAGGCCCGAGTAGTCGATGGAGCCCGTCACTCCCAAGAAAGAGGAGTGATGACCTGCGATGGTGCGGAGCAATGTCGAGCACCCAGCGCCAGGACGGCCAAGAACGCTATCTTGCAATTAGGCTAAATTCGTCCTGAAGGTGAATTCACTTACAGCATGATCTCTCCGTTCTGTACAACTCCAGAGAAGTCCCGAATCAACGGACGCCCCTCCTCTGGCTTCTTCTTTGCCATCCACGGCTGGATCGTCCATTCATAAATATCCTGCAGGGTCAGGGTTCGCCACAGGGCGGTGCCTAGGGTCTTGACATTGGCATGACTCTCTCCATCACCCCAGGTTGACAACGATTGGAAACAGACTCCCAGATTGGCTCGTTTCCTACCCTGGATCTGCTCCCCGAGGAAGTTATCGAAGGAGGCATGCGGTTCCGAGTATTTCGGATCCGCCAGACTCTTCTCGGTCAATGTGTGATGAATATCCACCAACGCATCCTCATCTTCATGCGAAGCCTGGACCCTTGGAGGCCCATCGTCATGTGATTCTGACGCAAAAGAAGCATTCTGTTTGGGATGGGGATGTAGAGGAGCGGGCATCTTGACCCTTCAATGGGAGAGTTGCGAACTCATCGTTCGCCAACGCTTGGTGGTTTATATTTCTCAGAATCAGGATTGATTTCGGACAAATAAGAAACAAGACTAATAAGATAATCAAAGATGGGAAGAGAGGGTCCTAGTGCTGTCCAAACAGGAAGCCAAGACACATTCTGTGTGGACTCTGTGTGGACTCTGTGTGGCCAGCCCACTGAAAAAAAAAAAACCGTCCAGATGTCAGTGGGTCCACGATATCAATGCATCTCATAGTTAGAAGACCAATGAGAACATCCAGTGGAGTAGCCACTGGAGCTATCTGCCAGTTCGGGCAGTTCGATTGAGAAAAGAGAAAACGGAGAGTCCCTCAGAAAGAGGCAGCCAAGACGAGAGATCCACTGAACCACCTTTTCGCTGGACCGGAATTCCGGTTGATGTTCGGCTAACGCGTTAGCCTCGACTCTAGAAGAAAACATATCGACAACATAAATGTACATAAGGGACAACATATAGACAAGGTATAAAAATCTTTGATAGTATACATGTTGATATTGTGATATGAAGGTTCAATCCTCTCTTCCGTACTAGGATAACATTCTCTCTATCTGGTCCATCGTATCCCCGGATCTCAGATGAAGATGCAAGTAAGAAGCAGTGACATCCACGTTGGTCCCCGCACTTCTGACAATTTTCGCGTGGCGCCCTTGCCTCTGATGAAATATATGCCTGAGGTGTCTATTTATAGAAGTACCTAGATATATACATATGACACGTAGGTTCAGTTGAAAGGTATGTCTGTATTTCAGGAATAGAAATAGCCTGTAAGAAGAAATGCCAGAAAAATAGACATGATCAGCTACCGGTCCATCCCTCCCAGGCTGATAGAAGGTGAACACCTCAATTTCCTAATCCGGTTTAGCGCACTCTACCCATCAAGGCTCCTCGATACGATCCCTGCTTCCTCCACACAATGCAACCCCTCTACAATGCGTTGATCCGCACACACCACATCACCTCGCGCAAGAAGGTGGGGGTGCTCAAACGGGCGGCGGACACACACCAATGCGCCGTCCTCCTGCGGTCCGGCGGGTGTCCGGGCATCATGTACGTCGAAGGCCAGAAGGACCGGGTGGAGAGCTGGGTGGATGTGGTGCGGAGGCTGCGCTATAAGGATTTCCAGCTGGTGACAAGGCCCGGTGCGATCCAGGACGGACGGGAAGAACAATCGGGGAAAGCACCGCCAGACCTGGCATTGGGATTGGATGAGGTCGAGAGTGTCAAGGAATTTGGGAGCATCATGGCAAAGCGAGGCGTCTGGGAGTGGTGGAGAAGAGGGATGGGGTATGCGTGATTCGGATTTGTGTCCAGGGGCACCGGGGATGTTCGGCCTGTACTACCTTCGGGGAGATCTGTTTCAATTGCGATATTTGATACGATCGTCAGGTCTATCATAAGGTCATTCATTGGCGGAAATCTACAAAGCTAAGATCGATCCAAACGCCATCTGTACTATACAACCCAGGAACTTCACGGTGCCTCTCGCATCCCCTCAAACCGGCGCCGGGTAGCTGAGGAGCTTGCAGACATCCTACAACCGTTAGCAAGCAGTCCAGGAATCTGCATCAGATATATTTACCTTGCGTTGTTTCCGGTATTTATCATAGATCATCTTCCAGATCTCCCGATCCCGACACCCACTCTCCTGCGGTGTCCCAGGGTTGTGATCGCATTTGGGCTGCTCGGCAGCCAACTGTTCCTGCGGCCACATGATCCACGGCTTCGGCAGAGGCCAATCGGAGAAGTGAACGAACTTGGCCTGGGCCAGCACACGATCCGGGTCCCAGACCTCGTCGTCATTGCCTAGGAATTTCCGATGGTCCTTCGTGCGGAATTCGCCTGTGAGCAAGCCGTACTGTCGGTGCGGGAGGACCATCGCCGAATCCGCATACCGCTGGTTCAACAGCTCCATATCATACCGATGGTCCGTCAGATTCATGTCGACCTGACCGTTCTTGGCCAGACTGCTGGCATCGGTCAGGGCCAGGTATTCGCGGAGGGAGGGCTCAATCACGACCAGCAGCGACGAGAGGGTTCGTTCGGGGAGGAGCCAGTAGGCGCGGGGCATCGCGACGGTGGTGGGTGGGAGGAAGAAGAGCTCGTCCATGGTCTGAAGGAGGATCACATCGGAGTCGAGGTGGATGACGCGGTCGTATTCGTGCTCACCGAAGGCCATCAGCTTTGCGGTGCTTGTATCCCATGAGGCCTCGGAGCCGACGCCTAGAGAACAAGGGGACATCTGTTAGTGTGCAGTTCAAGGTCAATGTCGCAACGTCGATACAAGCGCAGTCCTACTCACCCGATGGGTCCCTGATCCCTTCGATCTTGATCGGGATCATCATCACATGGTACTTGTGTTTCGCCTCCAGCAGCAACTGGCTGACGCGGTCAAACTCATCCTCGACCACGAGATCCCACTCCTCGGGGTAGAACAACACACGGTCGGCCTTGCTGCCCAGTCGGTGCAGAGCCTCGAAGACCATCAAACAATTGCATAGATAGACTTCACTGGTGGCATACTGGGTATATGCAAAGCGCGACCAATCAACCTCGTCGTAATGGATGTGTGGTAGGGGCGGCGGCGGCGGACGTTCACGCCGTTGCCATAGGACAAAAAGGCATATCAGGGCCACGATGGCCCATGTTCGGACATGTCGTAGTTGGCGCTTCACTATTGAGAGGCAGGGTTCATCTGGGATGTCGAAGAAATCGTCCTCGGAGGCATTGGAGCTCCGCCGATAAGGAAAGGCGGGTTTTCTCGTGGTCATTGTTGGACAACGGAGCTTGAGCTTGGAGAGCTGGGTTTAGGGTAAATACACGTGATGCGTTATGTCATGAAGTAGTCGAATGAAACCACCTGGGCATGATCTACAAAGTGGAGGTTTCTACTTGACCGATTGACCCCTTCCAGTTGTGACATCCAGATCATCTGTGTTCTGTGCCTCAATCAGTAATACGAGGTATTACGTGGTAGGGAGTGCCTTTGCTCATATATCCCTTTAGTCAATCTGCATACATCAAGCTCGCATGGCTTAGCGGTAAAGCGCATCACTAGTAATGATGAGATCCTCGGTTCGATTCCGAGTGTGAGCAATTCCTTTCTCTTTTTGCACCTCCGTGAGGTGTTTACAGATCTCACTGGCCATGGTAGATATCCAGGTGAGCGCCATCAATTTTTTTGTATATATGTGGTGTGTGTGTATATACATATATCTATTATACAGCGTGAAGTATCCGAACACATTTATCTGATTTGATCTCATTGTTTTGATCTTGGTCCGAGTATGGAGTATGCAGCCTCGAATCGGACTTTCGTAGATAGATACAGTGAGCTGAGCGAGAGGGACATTGGTCAATGATTTAATTGGACTGGGGATATCAAAATCATGAAGTTCTTTCTTTTTACCCTTTGCAAAACCGAAAAAAAAAAACCCTCAAGTACCTTCGCTAACATTTGACTAGCAAAAGTACAAAAAAATAGTTTCCCTGGGAATCGAACCCAGAACCTTTCCGGAACATATGCCAGTGGCATTTGTTAACGGAAAATCATAACCGCTAGACCAGGAAACTGTTCAGCCACTTGGGCCAATTGATGGAAAAGCCCTTCCAATTTTGGTATGATAGCTAGAGCGTTTGAAGATGTAAAGGCTCGAGGTCACAAATCCTATCCCGCAGTAATAGTCTCCTGGTTACATCTATGGGAGAGATTCTTTTAACTTCTACTTTCTAATAATCAGAAAGTTGTCAAAATACCGCCAAATCGACCACCAACCCATACGCTCATGTGCGGTCACCTGCATGGCAGACTCGTTCAAGATATATATATCAACGCTGTTGTCGGGTTGACTGCATGTGTAGTTAACTTTGAATGACCTAGGTGATAAGGTCGACAATATATCTCCCAGTCGATGTCCTTTACGCATCGAACCTAGGAAAACCAATAGACATAGAACGAACCTAATATCACCCGGCACTCATTGATATCAAGATTTCAAGTCTACCTCCTTATACGCCTGCCGGGTTCACGACCTCGCACCCACAAGTTCCCTTTCTCGGAAATCTGGGTGATCAGTACATACTCCGCAGCCTTCTTCTTCCATTCCATCTCGAAACGATAGCATATTCTCTCATTCTCTGCAATTGGCGCCACAGCCTGCCTCATCTCCCATCGTTGGTTCTGCCACCCAAAAGAGGATTCCACACCGTATCCCAAAGCAAGCTCAACCAAAGAGGCAGATTTGGTCTGTGCTGCTGAAAGCAATAGAGGTAGTCCACCATTTCTTGTAGGAATGAGGGATGCCGCATGAAAATCGGCTCCATACTTCGCGAGGAGTTTCACTAGTTCCACATTCGCTGCCTTAAAGGCTAGATGTAGCGGTACTAGTCTTGTTTTTATATGAGCCTCGTTTGGATCGGCCCCACCCTGCAGAAGCAGCTCGATGATTTCCAAACTCGGCCGCCGGGCAGAAAGAGCTGCAAATAATACACCATAGGGACACTGATCGGTTTTCATGTTCACATCAAAACCACCTCGCTGAAGCAATCGCTGCACCCTATCAAGCTGGCTGCGAAGGATAGCCTCATAAAGGAGTGCAAAGAGCACCTGAGTCTTGACCTGGCCGAAGTCCACCCCAGACTCTCGTTCAATAAGGCTCACCATTTGGTAATCCTCACCTCGAATCGAATATCGGATAGCCTGATCGAGTTGCCCAATGAGTTGCTTCTGTTCTTGAAGAATGTCAATCCAGGCCTTTAACCCTTCCCGGTTCCCACTAGTTGCCATCATTGCCAACACTAGCGAAGCATAACGGAGCGTAAGTTCCCTGCAGCTACCACAATCATCAACGAGCAACGCCCGAACAATATCTGCCGATCCGCACCTCGCAGCAACAAAAATCGGACAGATACCACCAAACCGGTACCCTTTACTCGTGATAACGCCTTCATACTTGAATTCCGGTTGACCCTCGCACTGATAAATCAACGTCCTCAATTCGGCCACATCACCTCTCGCAACGGCACACGTCGCCAGAGCAATCGGCAGCAGCGTCGCGAACACCTTCCACCACCTCGCAGTCTCCTCCGGCGTGTTGCAAAAGTAAAGCTCGCGATTCAGATGATGCCTGTAGCAACCCGGATCAAGCCAGCTCCGAACAGAGCCGTACTTCCCGCATAACCAGGCCTCGATCAACTTATCGGCTAGAAGCCACTCTTCCTCTGTGGTGCGCGGTGCATGCGGCAGATCGAGCATCTGCCGCACATACATGGAGAAGATGCATTGGTTGCGCGGATACTGGCTGATCTTGCTATGCAAGTATTTGAATTGAAAGCGACGGGGGAATTTAGTCCACCATCTGCTGGGTTCGCGGCGGCATACCTGGCCCCGGTGATCAGGATTCCTGAAACCAAAGCCCTCAGCTTCAAGACGTGGACTGCGAAGGAGACAATCCATAATCTCGTCCCCAAAGACTTCTATAATGTATGCTTAGTACTCGATAGATATAATTCTTGTACTGTTCTGACATACGATTGACGAGTCTTAGTTTGAGCAACTCATGGATGGGGAATGTGTCCACCACTACCTGGATGATTTCCAGTAGGATCTCCGCCGGCAATCGCATGTTGAATATTGGAATGTGTCGATATTGCCTTGACTATGGCGTCGGGGTTCATATTGGTGACTTGATGCAAAATCTGTGAGTCACGGCGTGGGCTTAGACCCGTAGCGGTCTAGCTCCTCGGGGATGCGCCCATAACAGCACCTACACCACTCCGCATGTGATAATCGCTTTGCTGCTAATAACACGCAGGGGCATTTGAATGTTCATGAAAAAAAAATATACCAATCTATATACTGATGACCCCCAAGTAACTCCATAGAATAACAATCAATGATATCTAGAAGATTCACCCCGGTCAGGCAACAACCTCCCACAAGAAGCAATCGACCTCCCATCGTCAACCTGAACCACGATATCTGTTTTGACAGTGACGCACCCATCATCTAGATGTTCGGGCATCTCCGCCCTGGAAACGCGGCTGTGAGAGCGCTCATGCTCATGCCCATTCCACCGAGTCGCGGGATTCTCTTCATCGTTGATATACGTATTGGTCATGCTGGTCACGGTAGCGGAATCCGTCCACTGGTCCTTGGCCTTGGCGCGACGTTGGAGCTCCGTGTCGTGGTCATGGTGGCCCGTTGAGTGAGAGCGCAACCAGTAGCCGTGGGAACGGCCTTCGCGTCGGTGGTCGACGAAGGCACGCAGGAAAAGGCGAGCGACTGGGGCACAAGAGGCAAGCAATATGCTATAGTTCTCGATCCTGGATGATGTCAATTGAGGGGATCAGAGAATTGAGATTGGGGTGTGGTGCTTACTTCACCCAAAGAACGAAAGTCACGATATTATACGTAAAATCCTGGCGGTCACCGAGGGACTTGAGTTTCTTCGGAGAAATCGTTAAACCTGATATATCACCCAAAGAATGTTGACCTACATATGTCTTGACTATGGAAGCACAGCCAGAGAGAAGCAGCGGGCAGCAGAGAGTGATTGTCTGCCAGATTCTGCGCGATCGAACTGAACGAGTGATTTTGCAGAACTGGGTCCAGAATGACACCTTCGGATTGCGGTAGAGAGTGCGCAAGAAGAATTGCCAGAGCTCTACAGCGGCGAGAACAGCAAGGAACAAATCGATAACGGTGTTGAACCCTTCGGGGGTTAGTGATGAGTTGAGATAAAGGATCCTGGTCTTACATACCTCCTTGCACAAAACCGACAGTTGTTTGAACTGTCGGTGATTGGCATTTGACGGAGCCATCTTCAGGGAGTGGTGTCCACATATATTTGAAGTATTCAACGCGATTAGCCTGCGATGGGTTAGAACAGACAAATCACTGTGAGAACAAGGAAACCGACAGTATGATATGGGTTCGGCCCACATTGGACAACGATTTGAACAATAGTGACCATATTGGCGACGATCTGAATAATGGCACAGACAATAATCGACTGGCGAATTTTCTTGTCGCTGGCCGCGAAACAAGTCAACAGAAACCACATCATGCCTGTGCGGGAGATCATGGCTGAAGTCACAGCTAAGGGCTGGGAGAGGAAGTCCCATTTCATAGCATGGAAACGTTCCTCATTAGTCAAGTAGAAGAAATGCCTCCCAAGACCCCAATTGGCACTAGAAATGTTAGTGGCTGGAGAAGCGACAAATAGCAAATGCTTCTTACCTGATTTGAATAAACACCATATGAGTGATATCAAACCCCCAGGCAACAAGGAAGAATAGATCCTCTATACCCCAGATTCGGCCAGGTGCAGTGACCTGTGGCAAAGCCCAGCGCACCCAGATCTTGATGGCATAACGGAATACCAATGCAACCCCGACAACGGCCGTGAGGACCTGGTCGACAATCAGTACATCTACTCGAGAGTTATCCTAGCCCGAGAGAGTGAGTAACATACCCAGCAGGCCCGAAATGTGTTAGTTCCTGGGAAAAGTTAGTGTCCATTGCTGTCTTTCTTTTAGTTGTGGTCCACAAGTGAAACACACCGATATCAATATCGCCCTCAGCAGGCTTCGGAATATCCATGATCAAGGTGAAACGCAAGGCTTGACCAGACCTGTCAATACTAGATCTTCATCAAACCACCAGCGCGGAGGCGAATTCAAATAGTCATTGGCAAGCGATGAGACCAGCGGAAGAGCGGGTTGATACGATATATCAGAAGGCAAAAACCAAGGACCAGGAACTTCCCCAAAGTTGTGAAGTTGACTCAAAGGTTCTCAGAAAAGGAAGATCCAAACGTCAAATTGATCTACAGGTCAGAAATCCTGAACACCCTCCTGTCGGGTCCCGAGGACGTTTTCTAAAATAAGTTTGGGAACAAGGGATACAGGGCGAATCACCAGAAGCGGGGAGTCACTGGCTTGAAATCAATGGACAGAAGGTAATAAATGGTACTCCGTATAATGTATCAATCTACTGCTCCTTGCTGGATGTGCCCTCGTTTTGACAGACCTCGAGCTCGCGTGGCCAATCCGCATGTAAGGAACTTTTGATCGCGATTTGCAATGGAACTGGCAAGGCTCAGGACCATGTGGATTCCGACGCAGACATTCCAGGAGGGTTGCAGAAACCATGCAACTGGCCATGCATTTTGGCTGCAAGGGATGTGATGAGCAAAGGCGTGAAGTCAAACCCCCGAGATCCGGGAAGAAGATAGAAAAGCAGATCTGTGAGGATATCCATCATTTGGAGCTTAGAAGATGGACTGGTGTCATAGAATATTCGATTCAACGATCTGGAGAGAAGATCGAGGATCCATGCAGATCTGATCTGCAAAGAAGGGGGTTCATGATAATAAGCTTCGTATAAGCGACACTATGGATGTGATGAGTCGCGTCGATCTATCAACTCTTACGAAAAGGCTCTACTCCAGACTCAATCGTTCCTATCCGCCCTTCTCATCTCAACCAATGACTCCCCAGCCCTAACATAAGATTCGAAAGTAACCTCCAGCCCCGTCAAACCCGCAATTTGCCGCCACTCAGCCGGGCTCCGTTCTCGACCCCCAAACAACGCAATCATACTCGCATGGAGCGAAGTATAAGTCAAATTCTTCGCGTATTCGATGATCAAAACTCGTGAAGTAGGTCCCATGGCTCGAGAAATTTTCTGAAGTAACGCGACCGCATCCAGATCCGGCAAATTATGCAAGATATGCTGGAGCGAGTAAACACGCGCACCCCGAACGGGCTGTTCAGGCGACTCCTTGTAATTCCACTCCATGAGATGTACCCCGGGCACACTATCAATGTCCGCGTTGAACTCTTGCACGATCAGATTCTCCATCTGGAGGTGTGGGTAGGCAGTTTGGATCTCAAGGAGGAGTTCACCACGGCCACCGCCGATGTCGACCATCGCAGCAGAGCCATCGGTAACACCCAACGCGGCATCCAGGTCATAGCCCATGGATTTGACGCGCTCGGGGAATGTGCCAAACTTGAGAAATTTGCCGACCATGAAATGGTTGAAACTGTCCATGCGGCCTTGGGCCTCCATGATGGCATATGTGTGCTGACCCGCTAGCTCCGGCTGACCCATTAACCGGTAGGCGTACTGCAAGGGGCCATCGGCGTCAGCGAAGGGGTATGCGAAGCCCGTGTCCTGAAGTTTCTTCATCAGGAATGCGCCCGCCATTAAACCCTCAGTGGTGCTGTGGTTGGGGTCAGTGCGTGTCTGTAAGAGAGGTACGGGGTAATACTCGGTATGCAAAGGGGAATGCAGGGCGACTCACAAATGCAGTGCGCCATGCTGGGCGGACGGCATGGCGACCATGTGTTGGGTGATGGCATTGGCAGTGAAGCAGTCCTCAGCCACGCGCTCGACGAGACCCAGTCCAGCCATGATGTAGAGAGTGTCCGCTGCAGAGGCATTAGTATGACTATACTACTTGTACTATAAGCACGAGGTTGGTGATGCAGGACATACAGGCTAACCTGGTAGCTATACTCTTGGTTAGTATGATAGCCAGCCATCCACAGTGAAACACGTACTCAACTCAGGTTCATTTTTTCCTCGGGTCTTGATGCATGCATTGCAGATTGCCGACAGTTCATCAGAGGTTGCGGGCTTGCCGTGCTTCACCAGGATATTGAAGAGGTCAAAGTGAATTGCGACCGGGATGAATCCCAAGGAGGCAGGCTGAGAGGAGATTAGATGGCTCACTCGTCTGACGGGTTCTCTTCAGACTCACCACCGTGACGGTAGCTGCGAGGGCAGCGCCGGGGGGCGCAACGGGCGCAGAGGGCGCAGCGGGGGTTGATAGGCCCAGAAGGCCAGCTAGGCGGGCTAGAAAGGACATCGGATTGCCTAGGTAGGATGTGAATGAGGGTAGAGGGGGAAATAGGTATGATGTTTGTATTTGTATACGGAGTAGTCCGTACTCATGGCATTATAGTTGTCTAGTCCGGACACAGAATACGGAATAGATCCGACAAGAGATCATAAGTACATGTGTGGAGTAGTCTGTATGGTGTATTAGGCTAAGGGAACCAGCTCTACTAGCGGGCTACCAAGATAGATTAAAGCTCAAGGACACTCTGTTCCGATGTTCATTGGACCAAAAGTCGTCGCAAGGGATATATCACAAAGAAACGCCCGGACATAACACGAAACAAAGGCAATACTCTTCCGTATAAAAATAAAATCAAGCCCCGAAAGTATCCAGTGATCGAGTCTGGAGTACTCCATACTGGCCACTTCAAAGTAGTGGCGAACTAGGGGGGGTGATAGATCGTTCTAAGCGCTAAAAGGTGAATGGTATGATGGATCATCTTTGATGTCTCCGAAGAATCCTCCGACTTTCCTGTACAAACGCCACGCGAGAATCTCCATGTGTCGCATCTGAAAACCGCCTATGCATAAAACCGTCGCCAGTGCCCACCGTTAGATCTTCATCTCCTTGCCTGACCCGAGACTATTGATTTTGATTTACTCGATACAGAACCAGGAGCGAAGGGTATGCATCTCTTCACAATGGAAAAGCCCGTTACAGTGTTCACAACACTCGAGATGGAGGCAGCCAGTCCGTCACCACAGATACAATGGAAAAATTGTCATACCGATTCGAATATCGGATCCAGGGATCCCCTTAATCCGAGGAACTGGACTTCTGCGCGGAAGACCCTGCTCTTTGTGTCACTGATGACGAGCTCATTATTGGCTGACGGGTATGTACGACCCAGTTGATCATGAAATTCAAGACGGCCAGGCATGTATAGAGGGATGGACGCTGAAGCTTATGCAGGGCCATGGTCTGGGGTGGAACGTTGGTCACAGAGCAAGCCATGGACTGGAATATTTCGATCACCCATTCAGCGACGAGTATGAATTATGGCATTTTGCTTCAAGGTTTCGGCGGCATTTTCGCCGTTCCACTGATTGAAGCTTATGGCCGGTGGGTGCCATTGCTCCCTTACAAATTTTGGGTGATCAGGCTGACAGCTGTTCATAGTTTGCCGATCTGGCTATGGCCCCAAATAATCACCATGTTCATGGTGCTGGGGGCGACCCTCTCCACGGACTGGTCCACTTTCACAACATTCCGCTCTTTGCAAGGGCTGTTCGGCACTGTGCCTCAGGTCATTGGTCTTCCAATTATTCATGATATGTATACCGCGGCTGGTAAGTCCTCTCTCGGAATGATCTCGAATAGTGTGGGCTCATATGACAACAGAATGGCCACGGATGATCAACATTTGGTAAGATAGGTCCCCAGTAAAACCAGAGCATCACTGATTGAAGCTAGGGGCACAACCTTCCTAGTCGGACCATTCCTTGGTCCTGCGATTGCAGGCTACATCGGTGCTGGGACGGACTGGCGCACATCCTTTGGAGTCCTGACAGCCATCTATGCCGTTTCCACAATCATGGTGATCCTCTTCGGCTATGAGACGTACTATATGCCGGGGCAGCTATGCAGTAATTCACGGTTTGCATCTTATTTTGGCTTTGGAAATACTCGGCTTCCCAAAAGATCGACGTTAGCACATTGGTGTCGCACGGTGGTTATCTATGTATTCAAATTCCCGCTGTTCATGACTGGTGAATATGACCGATTCCGATTTGAATGACAATTACTGATGATTTGCATCAATAGGAATTGCTATCTTAGTGATATTCACTTGGCCAATCGGTGAGTACCGACAGCATCTCATCGTTTGCTCACCTGCTGACTCTCTAGGAATCACAACCACAATTGATACGTTTCTGCACAGCCCTCCATACTTGTTTGACACCATCGAAGCCTCATCAATGAGATTCGCCGGTGTCATTGGAGCTTTATGTGGTATGTGCCTTCACCGGTTTCTCTCATCTCAATTCTCACAGAATATTCAGGCTGGGCGTTTGGTCACTTCTTCAATGGATGGATTTTCAACCGCCACAGCTCAACGTGGCGAACTGAGCTGCGCCTTCATGGCGTGTGGTTCCCAACGGGAAGCATGGCCTGCGGGCTCCTCACCTATGGTTTAACCATGTACTTTGGCAAGCACTGGATTGGGCTCGCCTTGGGGTGGATCATGGTGAACATCGGGATGGTCGCCACAATTGTGTAAGTTGACAGCCTCAGCCTCGAATGTATTCTGTACCATCGTGATGTATCTCTAACATCTTCTGAACAGTGCTATCTCGGCTTATGCATTGGAGAAATACCCAGAGCAGGCGACCTGCGTCTCCGCCATTTTGAATATGTGGCGCACTTGCGGTGGATTTGCAGTGGGATACTTCCAACCTGCGTGGATTCAGCGAAATGGCCTTGGACTGGTTTTTGGAATCCAGGCTGCTATTGTCTGTATAGCTGTTGTCGTGACCATCACTCCTGTCTTGCTCTGGGAACGGAAACACCGGATGCAAGTCACTACTGCTTAATCAGAATCAAATGACTGTATATGATGAATGAGTGAAGAATTGAGTTTTGAATATTTGTGGGATACGGGAGTACACCATACAGTACGTTGTAAGTCGAATGTGCTTAGATGCTCGTTGATCAGTTCTCCATCAGGTGGCCTGTGCGATCCCCTGAAACACACGTGATCATAATGCCTCAGTCCTCAGGCTAACAACGAACCGATGGGGGGAGGGGAAACGCCGTGTTTCATGCTTAATCTGTTTGACGTACGCTATGGCTGATTCCCGGAGTTAGGGGAAAGGTCTTAATTGCATGCTATCCTCAACCCCAAACCCAACCCAATATACCCCTGACATGATCTTCATCTCCTGAATCCTCCACCAACCAATCGATACAGTCGATCATTGCCTCCTGATGAGTCCAAGTCCCGCAAGCGATGACGCTGTGCGTGGGGCAGCGGGCAGGCCCTGAACAACGCCACAGCCTAGTTGGTTGCTGGGCCGCGTGGTTGTTGATCAGTCCTCCCAATGAACTTGTCCCATGGCCTATCAAGCTCCCCCATTCTGAGCTTCTACCGAATCATGAAGCCTGTTCTGCCGGGCCCATGGATTGTCCACTGTGAACATGGCGGCAGTGTCGAACTGGTTTGCTACGGGACAGCGATCACTGACCCTTTTTTTTTCACCCCTTCCCTCTTTTCTTGCTTGTGTTTCATGAAGCATCTGTTTCATTCCTTTCTTTACCTCCCTTGCGCTTGTTCCCCTCGTTAGCTGAATGGCCTCGATTTCCGTTTGATTCTGATTAGATCATCCTCGAGTGCCGACCACGATCATGTTTAGTTCTCCACGACGATGGCTCTTCGTCGTCTTTCCGATCCTTACATTTGGTTTAATATACTTTCTCTTTCGACTTCCTGAATCCGACCCAACACCTTTGAATACCTCAGAACAAGTCCCTCCACCCGGAGGGGAAACGATCGTGGTAGGGGAGGAGAAGCAGGAGACAATTCCTCCACCTCCGCCCCCTCCGCCCCCTCCTAAACAGGAGACATTGGAGGACAAATGTGGTCATTTACTACACGAGCTCGATGATGTTATGGTTGTTTTGAAAACAGGCGCTACGGAATCCCTCGAAAAGGTTCCCATCCACCTCCGCACAACGCTCCAATGCGTCCCGCATTTCGCCATCTTCTCCGACTATGAAGAAACAATTGAAGGAGTACAAACCTATGATGTCCTCCGCAACGTCAGCGATTCCACGATGGAAAGCGAACCAGAGTTCGGCATCTACCGACGTCTTCAAGAAGTTGGACGCGAAGGCTTGACAGAAGCAGAATGGGGTGATGACACAAACGGGCCCCTGGGTAAAATCAACAACCCAGGCTGGAAACTGGATAAATGGAAGTTCCTCCCCATGATTGATCAAGCACTGGAAGTGATGCCCGACGCCAAATGGTACGTCTTCCTGGAGGCAGACACCTACATCGTGTGGAAGAACCTAGTGGATTGGCTGGCACATCTCAACCCGGAGCGACAATACTACCTGGGTAGTCCGATGCAAATCGGTGAGACGCTGTTTGGGTACGGCGGGGCAGGAATTGTACTCTCAAGCTGGACAATGCACCTTCTGCACGAGTACCGGGCGCGGGCGCAAGAGGAGTTGGAGCTGATGACAGCGCAGGAATGGGCTGGCGACTGCGCGCTGGCGCGAGCACTGCAAGATGTACGAGTAGATCTGACATGGGCCTGGCCCATGATGATGACGTCTCGACCTCGGGAAATCGATCACTTCTCCGAAGGATACGGTCGGCAGCCATGGTGCTACCCAATTATTTCATACCACCACATGGGCCCCGGAGACATCGAAGAGATGTGGAAGTTTGACCGAGAGTTCTTCAGCAGCGGCAAAAATGCACTCATGCTGCATGCCGATGTGTATCAGCGACTCGTCTATGACGGGGGTTCCTCCGCACGCGAGGACTGGGATAATCTCTCAGCTGTCCAAATCGATTTTGCCGCGAGCGTGATTCCCTCATTAGATTCTTGTGCCGAAGTCTGCGCCCGCAACGAGGAGTGTCTGCAGTATTCATTCAACCACCATGACGGTATCTGCAAACATGCTTCTACAACCTTTGCTGGTGTCGCCAGCAACGGCACATCCTCTGGCTGGATCCCCTCACGGGTCAACAAGCTTCTTAAGGCATTCCAGTCTTCCTGCGATGCTGTACAATACATTTCCGACTGATCTTTCTTACATCTTTGCTCTTCAGCCTTTTCTTTCCCCTTGGACAGTTCTTGTACATATATTGATTTCCTTCTCTGTCCCATTCACATTTTCATATTTGAGGAACGCCCTTTTGTGTTTCCTAAGGAGAGTCATTGGCGTTATGCTACGGCGCTGTGCTGGCATCGTCTGCCGGGCAGACGAAAACAGAATTCTGCTCGCTGCACCATTTCATTCTTGATTGTGATTCTCATTACATCTGCCTGTTTCTGCTTATATCTAGCGATACCAAAATTTCAATATCAACCAATTTAAACATGATCTCGATTGTATCTCTGTATATCTTGTAACACTTACAAGTCTTTCCAACCTTAATGCTTTCGACAGGGATGACATCCGAATGCAGGCCTGTGGCAATTGAACAGAACCATGCAGTAAACTATTGTCACCTACCTGGCTACTACTCACTCACATGGATCGGAAGTTGTAAGCCATACTTATTTCCCTTAGTCTCATCTCAACAAGATCCTCTGACTCAGACCCCGTCAAACAATGCACAGCAGTATTGCTATCTCCTTCTCGTTCTCTCCCATCAAGTCAGGCGCTGCAAAGGATCCTGCAACATCAAGATTGATACAGACCATCAGCTCTGGTTCACTCTGAACTGAGAATCTTTCTCGGATAAATGTCGCGGTAGTATGAGGGCACGATGTACTTCTTTCATCCCCTGAATGGCCACTTACATACGAGGATCGGAATAGTTGACACAGTTCAACTCCTCTACCCCGTACATTATCTAGAAATTCAAGGACCAAAGCCCTCGGGAGTGATTGATCACGCGCAAACCGATTAAGAAGGGGATGGAAAGCAGGGTCGAGGCAGTCGATAACGCCATAGCAGCGTGGGATGAGTCCAGTTTCGTACACACCGAACTTGAGCAGGTTGCTGTATGCGTTGAATTCACACCGAAACCGGTTTCAATCTTGACCATTCGCGGCAATGCCTGATCTCCATCATCGTGGCACTCCAGTTGAATATTAGCTGCGGGCCTAACGTATCGGGTGGATCAAACTCGGACACCGCAGACTATATATAACTCACGAGTCTCATTGCACACCGGTTACCATTGAGTTCAATCTCGAAGATCGATGAAGGATCCGATGATCTTATTACTCTCCCTATGATGAGTGCAGCAAGATCCAGCGTCCGTCAATCGGGAATACATTGCGTGCGGGATAAGCACATGCTTGTTGTCGAGATCATCTCTGTCTTCCCCGTGCTCAACCTGGAATTCGCGTAGTGGAGGAGTCAGATTTGCCCTAAGGCATGCATTATATTGAAAAAGAAAAACCAAACTACCAAGTATCGAGAGAGAGAGAGAGTTGATGCAGCAATTCAGTGTTCTCGAGAGAGCTCTTCTGGAAAAGTCTACTGCTATCAATGGTCTAGGTGACCATGAGAAATAGCTTTGGCTAAACCGTGAAGTATTGCCCTGACGAATCGTTGGTTGCCCAGTGGTTATACACTTGAATTGACAGAGCTGCAAGGGATACAGAGAGAGAGGGTATTTTATGCATTATTTCAGGAATCTCTTGACGGAGTACGGAGTAATACTAAGTGAGACTAGAGAGGCACTCATAGAAGAGCGCCAAGAATTGAGCCTGTTGAACACGTTGAACATGCTAGTGCGAGCTTCTTCAACAATGGCGAGGGACTGCCCACCGCATATAAGCCAAAGCCGGAGTCCAAGTTCTTGGCTGTCCTCTGACAAAGATAGCCGTTAGACCAAAACGGCGAGAACTTGATTGGCCGAGAAACAAAAAAAAAGAAATGTGCATCATCCGTGAATCGAACACGGGCCTCGTCGATGGCAACGACGAATTCTACCACTAGACCAATGATGCTAGTTGATTGAAAGGAGATGGGATAATTCAAACCTCATTCCAGAACGGACATAGACTGAGTTCCATTTGGAAATAAGAGGCGCAAATAAGAGACACGAAATAAACATTCAGCCCGAGCCCAAGAGGCATACAGCTTCATGAAGCGAGGCGAATGCATACTTTCCGGCACTGGTATGAGAGCATCAACCTCCGAATGAGACTTTGCTCATGGTATTCCCTGTGAATTGCTGGGTGATGTAGGCTGATTGGAAGAAAGCGAGTCATTGTACGATCTCTGTTGAAAAAAAAGCAGAGGCCAGGCAGAACGGGTATAATAGCAGCAGTGGAGTATCCTGCGGCTATTGAATTCTAACGCCTCCAGGGTGATTCTGGACAATGACTCTCTGGCATTGTGAGTATCACTGACTAAATCGTAGGCAGAGAATGCTTCAGCAGGGGAGTTGCACTGTGAGCACCTGAACGACGAGTCGAGACCATCTTGGGAGTTTTGCCAGTGCTCACGTTGGATGTTGTTGAATTACTCCTGATCAGGGCTCTGGAATCTTTTGAAAAAGGGGGGAGGGGGTGCTCAGAATATGATATAGGGTAGACTGATCACACAGAAAGTCCACAACTAATAATTTCAAGTTTTTTTGCACACCGACTGAAGCTCGAAGCTGGGCACAAGCAATCATCATGTAGATCAGCTGCACAGTACCCAATCGAACGGACTAGCGCTCTTGCGCTCTCGTTTGGCGTATTTCTACCAGCTTGATGGGATCGTCGATGGACAGAGATCGTCATGATCATCGCGATACTATGCCGATGGGTGGAGAAATAGTAGGCGGATCGAACGCTAAAGAACCACTCAAATCTGTATAAATGCGAGGTCCCCGGACTTACTCCAGCGGTGCAGGCCCTTGAACTGCAACATGTCCAGACAGATCGTGCTGTGCTTCGATGGCACGGGAAACACATTTTGCACCGATGGCAGCGACACCAATATCTTGAAGATTTGTCGCATGCTTGAAAAGTCCGACGAGCAATGTAAGTGCAGCTCAATGGATGCCAAAAGGAATATTCTAACCGCATGTCAGTGTGTTATTATCAACGTATGAACTTCGAGTCCCCCCCCCAAGCACCTCAAGACTGACCTTAGACAGCCGGCATCGGAACCGACATCACACCCGGCTCCCTGGCCAGCACGACAATTAAAAAGGGTGGCAAACTTAGCAATAGCAAAGCCCTGAATCTTGCACTGGGCCGATCGTTTGATCGCCATGTCTTGGGCGGGTATCGCTTTCTGATGCGCCATTACCAAGCGGGCGCGAAAGTCTATATCTTCGGGTTCTCGCGTGGCGCATACACAGCGCGGTTTCTGAACGAGATGCTGGATCAGGTGGGCCTTCTTGGCCCGGACAACGAGGAAGTGTTGCCATCTATCTGGGACGCATTTGTATCATGGAAATTGAGCCGCACAGATCATGACGACCCAGCGAGGCGGAACGCTTTTGCAATCATGAAACAAAGCCGGGAGATATTGTCACGACCCATGGTTCGCGTGCAATTTTTGGGTATATTCGATGCGGTCAACAGT
Organism: Penicillium crystallinum; assembly: GCA_027569675.1. Lineage (NCBI taxonomy): Eukaryota > Fungi > Ascomycota > Eurotiomycetes > Eurotiales > Aspergillaceae > Penicillium > Penicillium crystallinum. The sequence goes on from JAPDKR010000047.1 coordinate 135,778, forward strand.
ATCGCGGACTTCGATCTCAAGGCCGAAGCGCGGCCTTCAACCATGATTGTACGCCATGCGGTCAGTATCGACGAGAGGCGCATCAAGTTTCGACCGGTTTTGCTGCAGCCGAACAGAGGGAGTTGGGCCCGCGAACCACTCTCAGATGACAACAAGCCTTCCAAACATACATCCACTGGTGACTCCGATTCTACCACCGGACCCCCCGTTCTCCCAGAGATCCCGAACATTGCTGCATATGCCCGAACACATGAGGCCGAGGCAGGTGATGAGGGAATGCAGGATATTGAAGAGATGTGGTTCCCTGGTTGCCATGCAGATATCGGTGGAGGATGGGGGTTGAGAACAGGCGAGATATGGCCATTGACACATGCGCCTCTCGTCTGGATGGTACAGGAGGCACGCCGCGCAGGGCTGCGACTGGACAAGGAAAAGATGGCACAGCACTATTGCATCGAGGATCTTCACTTTGATTCTCAAGAGCCCACCAACTTGAAAGAGAGGGAGGCCTTGGGCTTGGGGCTGTCCAATCCTTTCAAAGATTATCTACATGCACTTCGTGTTGCTGCAAAGGATGGAATAATCCATGATCCTCTGGCATACGGCAATGGATTATCCTTCCGGTCCGTTCTTTCGTGGCGCTTGATGGAATATTTCCCCCTTAAACGGAGGGAACTCCAACCTGATGGATCTTGGAAGGCTGTGCGCTGGCCGCCGCCTCGTGGTCGTGCTCGGGATATCCCCATGAACGCCCGGATCCACGTCTCTGCCATCCAGCGCATGAAGTTGGACTCATCGTACCGTCCTGACAACTTGACTTCTGGTTCAAATCAGGACACAGACGGGATTGGAAACTGGATTGTTCACTCACATGAAGGTGATCCATTGCGAGAAAGGTACGTTCGTGGGTAGCCACGCTGGAAAGAATTGAAGGTATAAAGGCATATGGAGGAACCCTAGGTTGGAGATAATACTACATATAGGCAGAGGTAATCTTTTAATCTTCTTAATTCACATCTCCCCTCTAAGTTGTAGAGTCAACTGTTCGTACTACTTGTTGACTTTGCTTTTACTGCCGATCCACCACATATAAGCCAAAGCCAGAGTCGAAGTCCTTGCCATCTTTCCTGACAAAAATAGACCAAAAGGGCGAGAACTTGATAAGCCGAGAACTGAACAAAAAAAGAAGAAATGTGCATCATCCGTAAATCATGAGCCATCTTGAATACCTAGGTATCTAAACACTACATTGACGATCAAACTCGGCATTCCCCGTCAGCCTCTACGGTTGTGAATGACTACGATGTTTACCTAGGTATCCTCCCTGGATCACTAACAGATCATCCATATACATCAATCATACAATCTTTATGGAATGATGATCTTCCCTAACAGCTCAAACTTACTCAGTTCCAGAGAAGAAGAAGTTGTTCGTCAGCAAGAGAACGTACGGGGGCTACATAACCTGGAATGCAGACATTGAGAGATGAAACTATTCCACAAACTTAGATATCTGAACAGCCATCAGATTTGGCCTTGTTGAACTCAGATCAAAACTAGTATGCTCATACTGGAACAGTAAGAACACCATCATAAGAGCAATCAAGCTTGATGCCCTCCTCGGGTTTCTCCACGCAAGACCACTCAGTGCCAGAGGTGATTGTAACAAAACCGTTCTCCGAAACTGGACCGGACACTCTTTCGAGCTCAAAGATAAATTTGTGGAAGTCGAGGGAGCCACCGGGGAACCGAATGTAATATTGACCGTTATTGCAGGTCGCACCGATCTTGGGCTTCGATCCATACGTCCTATAGTGTGGAAGGGGACTAGTCAGTATCTGCCATTTTCAATTAGATTCTGCCTCGGACCGACTGACCAGTTCAAGTTGCAGTCAGTCGGGGTGTCATCCGGGTAGTTTTGGTCGGTCAACACGAAATGCATGCTAGCGGCTGACGTGTTCAAAGCTGTTGCTCGGAAGTCGCTGACCTCAAGAGTATTGTCTCGCTCGACAATAGAAGAGGCGAAGACTGAGCTGGCCGCCAGGAGAAGGAAGGTGGCAGTGACTTTCATGTTGCTTTGATACAAGGGTTGCATGGATCGCCTTTTGAGATATGAATATACGAATGCAGAACAATAGCGAAGAATTGGGTCTTTTATATCTCTGGCTTCCCTGATATATACGAGTCTGACTGAGACATCTGCCTAACTTGGGAAACAAAGCCAACGAAATTGACCGTTGACCCTCCAGTTAGTCGGCTACTCGTGGCCGAGCAAGACAAATGTAACACCATGCAGCCCTCCACAAGCAATTTGCTCGAACCGACTCCCAGATTGGATAGTTGTTCACTTCTACATCTCTATTTCGAGGGTTGAAGCGCTGTAAGGCCTCCCAATATGGCTTGGCAGCTGCAATGTCGATCATCTCCACGGAGTGTAGTCAAGAGATTGGCGAGGAACACGCTTGGTGTGAACAAATACATTGGAGACACAAACATGATGACTAGCTTGCTCATCTGCTTTGAATCTCACTCGAAGCTGATACAGAACTAGCCCGCCCAGGGAATTCTTCTGTATATACTCCCAGTGGGCAGAAGTCCAAAGCTTCCGTGGATCAAGTGAGTGAACTCACCAGTTGCGCACCAAGCAAAAGCATAGCAGCCATATCCTCCATCCTCCTTAACGCTAAACGGGATCTGAGGTTAGCACAGAAGGATATAAGATTCACTTCCCACGGCATACGCCAAGTCCACAATCTGCCGCCCTCTGCCGCCCGAGAGACTCATTGCAGTTCGTACAATAGTGCTATTGAGGAGTTTACGATACTAATTTGATCAATTCAGGATCTGATTAGCAAAGGTAGATTACTACCTAGGTAGGCTCATTAAGCAATCGGTCTACAGAGGATCTTATTAATAAAGGATAACTTGTTAACTAACGTTGAAGACTAAGATATCGACACTTAGAGTCTTAGGGCATCAATATTCTTCAATCTTGAATCCGATCACTAAATTGAATCATTTAAGCCCACTAAGTCAGTTCTACTTGATTTATATATAATACAACGTATACAACTCATGATCTCACCTTATAAAGGCATTTGACTATATAAAGTGACAAAGGAATAGGCAGTGGAAACCCGAGGGAGAGGCGGAGCTCTCAACCAATAAGCCGTTAGTGTAAATGGCTCTTGACTGCCGTATCAGACACTCATCCCCCGAGCCAAGACTCGATGCCACTGCCGATCTTCAATCAATCCTTGGCGTCTCTCTTGGCTTCACCGAGTCAAATCAAGAATTGTCGAGATCGAGACACAAAGAGATTCAAAATGGTCCATGTTCCATGTGGGGAACGAGGACTGGAGGCATATCGGCTCAGTATATCGGTTAGACACCGTACGGACAAGTCATCTCTTCCAACCACCAAAGTCAGAATGGTCATCAGGTGCACACATTGGGCAAATTGCGCTTACGGAGAATACGCACTGTGCTCCAGAAGACCAAGATTCTCTTTTGATTACCTCCGATGTTCGCATCAGACAATCTTGGATGCAATCTAAAACTGGTAGCTTGGCCGGCCTCCAGGGTCTCCCGATCAATCTATGGAAATCGAGAATTGCCCTCAGAATTCTGATATGTCATGGACTGCTAGTGGTCATTGCCATCCAAAAAGACCAGCAACGAACAGGCTGTTGAAAGACCCGTGTCGGGAATTCCATCTGAATTGAGCCATTCTGGGTCTTCGGGGGCCAAAACGTGGGCCAAACCTTCACGCAACGCTAAAAGCAGGTGCCTCTTTTGCTGATTGGATGATGAGAGTGCGAAATTTTATCAGATCATCTGATAGGAGGTGATTGATTGCTGGTCGTCTAGACTTTTGGCCACCAAAGGGGACTAAAACAGGAAAATGTCTATATAACGTTGCCTCGACCCCCGTTCTTCTCGTGAGCCTTCGGTCCCAACTTTTGTTTCTTTCCGGTAAGATAAGGCACCGTCTGTCTCCTAACACAATGGAAAAGACCGCTGTGTCCGACCAGGTGGCACCGGCCAGTATGAGCCATGACGCCGAGAAGATGGCCGTTCAACAGACCGTGGATGACCGGTCTGATGAAAAGGCAAGCCTATCGAGTTCAGACTCCCCCAACTTCCAGGGTGGTGTGCAGCGAGTACGAGCCATCACATCGGCATGGACAACAAAGACGCTTGTCCTGATGTTCATTCTGTAAGTCTGTCCCGTGAGAAACTCGATTCGTCCCTCCGCCCCCACCCAGAAATACATCGGTAGGTCAGATCTAACATCACTCCGATACATAGGCTCTACCTGGTCTCATTTGTCGACGCATTGTTGAGTTCCGTCGAGAGTACATTGAACCCTTATATCACCTCGAGTTTCCATAAGCACGGCCTACTCACAGTTGTCAGCGTGGTGTCCACGATTTTGGGGGGTTCATCCAAGCTGACCCTGGCCAAGATCATCGACATCTGGGGCCGTGTGGAGGGCTTCCTCATCATGCTGGGGCTTATCACAATTGGCCTCATAATGAAGGCCACTTGCACAAGCATGGAGATGTATACGGCGGCGCATACCTTGTACTGGGTCGGTCATATCGGTCTGACCTACGTCGTGGATATCATGCTGGCAGATATGACCTCGCTCAAGAACCGAATGCTCATTCTGGGTCTCAACGGTACGCCTGGTATTGCTAGTGTCTTTGCAGGCCCGAAAATTGCCGCTCTGTTCTACGCCAATCTCAACTTTTACTGGGCGTTCGGCGCATTCGCTATCATGCTGGTGGGCGTGAGTATCCCCGTCGCGGCGGTCATGTTGTTTATGCAGCGCCGGGCCGAACAAAGTGGCATCATTGAGAAGGTCCGCTCTGGGCGTGTGTGGTGGCAGTCTATTGTGCACTATCTGATCCAGTTTGATGGTATGTACACCCAATACGCAGCAATTCGTCGCTGGATATGTGGCTAATGAGAATAAAAAAAAACCTAGTTGTTGGAATCATCCTCATCACAGCCGTGTTTTCTCTCATCCTATTGCCCTTCAGCATTGCCTCCTATGCCCCCAAGGGCTGGGCGAGCGGATACATCATCGCGATGGAAGTCCTCGGTGTAGCATGCGTGCCAGCGTTCTACCTCTGGGAGCGATACTGGGCTTCAGTGCAGTTCCTTCCATGGAAGTATCTGAAAGAGCCAACCATAATTGGTTCATGCTTGTTGTACGGCGTGATGTTTCTTTCCTGCTTGTGAGTTCATCGGGTTTCAGGCGCAGCATATCAAAGAAGGGCAAACTAATAGTCGAAATAGTGTTTGGGACAGCTATCTCGGTTCATACCTGCAAGTTGTCAACAGACTCGATATCACAACTGCCAACTACGTGCTCAATGCTTTCTCCTTGACGTCGTTCATTTTCAGCCCAATCTTCGGCCTGTATGGATTATTTACCCCATCCTACCAAATCTTGATCCCACGATACTGACAATTTTTCATAGTTTGATCAGCTACACCGGTGATTTCAAATGGACCGCGATGGCAGGTATCCCTCTTTTCCTTCTCGGCACAGCCCTTCTAGTCCCATTTCGCGCACCAGACACACACGTCGGCCTCCTAACGATGGTCCAAATCCTGGTAGGATTAGGCAGCTGCCTATTCACTGTATGTGGACAGCTGGCCGTAATGGCCACAGTGACTCACCAAGAGATCGCCGTGGTGTTGGCGATCTGGGGACTATTTGGATCCATCGGTGCGTCCGTGGGAGTTGCCATCGCTGGCGGTATGTGGAACAATATCCTGGAGAAGGAGCTCTACAACAGGCTACCAGAGGCAAGCAAGCATCTGTCAAAAGAAATCTATGGCAACCTGGTGATGCAGATGTCGTATGCAGATGGCACCCCTGAGCGGGAGGCGATTGTCGGGGCATATGCTGATCTCCAGCGGAAGATGGCTATTGTTGGTGTGTGCTTTGTGCCCTTGTGCATTTTGTGCACTTGGTTCTGGCGCAATGTCAATGTCAAGAAGCTGGAGAAGGAACAGACTACTGGCAATGTGTACTAGAGAATGACTATAGGTCTGTTATGGAGATTGGGCGAAAGGAAAATAGAAGAGATGGACAAAAATCTGCCACCTCCTTTTGCAAGGGATACGTGGCAGTTAAAAGCATGGTTATGATTGAGGTTTCCATCTGTAATTAGAAGATCTAAGATATCAGCGTTCTATATTGTTATACCATTTCTATTCTGCTAATTGCGAGGTCGATCTATCCAGAGTATCATATCTAACGTATAGAGATCTATTCTTCTATCTAGGGGAGCAAATGGATTAATATATGCTAAGGGACTTTTTGATGATATTTGAATAGATTGCCAGTTGTTATGTGTCTGCAGTGACTCTTTCCACATGGAAAGCATTCTGGCAGATGCGCTGGACTGTAAAACTTCCTCACTCGGGTATATGTGTGATTTGATGGCGATAGTGTTCCTTGGTGGAGACCAGGGACATGAATTCTTCCTTTGCTGACCTTAAGTGTCTTAAGTGTTCAGTCAGAAGATGGGCCACCGGGAAGAATCGCTGGCGGGGTGCTTTGATACTAAGTATACATTTCGGTTGGGATGGTGATCGTGTTGTTAAAGGGGGTCCCATGTTGATTTCAAGGATTCCTTGACAGAGATGAGTGAATTCCAGAGGTATAGCGGGCTGTCCAACAGAAGGCAATGACCTTTCGAATGGTATGATGTAGACCGTACTTATCTGATCCACCTTCGAAAGTAGATGGCAAGATCATCGCACAATGTCTCAACCCCCCATAGACTCTTCAGGAATCTCCTGGAAAGTCTCCGGGAAGAATCCTGGTGGTGGCCAGATATCTGCAATTGAAGGCGGATGGACCAATGGCTGTGATCCCCCCAAGCGATCTGGGTCATGGCAAAAGGCTTGGAAAGTGCTGTCATCCAAAAAGCCAAAGTCTTTCAGCCCGGCTTCGCGGTTCGTTGACCACTCGGTGGTATCCAAGTATGCGAGATCTTTGAATATAGCATCGATGTCGCCGGTGGAAGACATGCTTCCACCTAGCATATGGTTTGAAGACGTTGAGTCGGGGGTTTGAGGTTGTTGATGCTGCTGCTGGTGCGTGCTAGTTGAGCCATAGACTGAATCTGTTCTGCTGCGCGGTACAATCTGTGTGTCTGACAAGACCGTGTATGCTTCCCTTGCTTGATGCGGTGACATATCCATACTCAAGTCAGCGTTTTCCATCACCGTGTCTTGTTGCGTCAAAGATGGCACATCGACCGGCATGGTGATGCCAAGAATGGAGGAGGCGTAATCTGCTCCGACTTTCGGGGCTAGACTGCGAGATCCGCCTGGTGGCTGCATGGGGCCTTCCATGGATGTGGTGGGAAATGATAGATCGGGCGCATGGGGGACTGTTCCCGGATAAGTAGACGGCCCAGCAATGTCTGTGTGTTGCTGGCAGTTGTCCATGGTGGAAACCAAGGAGCTATAAACTGGCCATGTAGAAGTAAAGGTTGCTGTTTTGTGGCGGAACTCGTCTGCCCACCTGGAAAAAGGGAAGGTCTCGGACGAATCGGCCATAGTTCGAAGTCTAGAGGCCTGCTCTGCAATTGTGCGAAGACTCAACTCAAACAGCGGTGGGAAACCACACATGGAGAAATTTTCGAAGTGTTGGGTGACCATTGACAGCCCTCTGTAAAGAAGCTTCTTAGCTCCCTCTGTAGCTGGGCGTTGTGACCGATGTAACCCCTGCTCCCCCGATATCAGCTGTAGATACAACCAAAGCAAAGTGGCTACATAGGTCAATCCTAGGTAGCTTTGATGGGGCAGCAACGCCGAATGACGTTCTGGATAGATACTTTCTGGCCCAATCAAACGGCATCCAAGCGGCAGGCAATCATCCCACTGCTTAAGGTCCATGACCAGCTGTTGTGCAAACGTAGCCATATTGTACCCCAAAGACATCTGACGGGAGATCTTATTGAGAACGCTGGCCAGTTCGACTAGGCGATTGAAACAACTCAAAGCCAAGAGGGGTCCCCGACGCGGTGGATTCTTGGTGCCCTGTGGAGCTCCCGTTGGTGGTAGAACATCCACCCAGGAGTTCCATTCCTCGAGCCCGTCCTCTTCCAGTAGACCTACCGCAGTGAGGTCGCTTGAGGGCATGGCTGGGCTCCGCGAAAGGCGGAAAGAGAGCAATGAATCAACAACAAAGCACCCCAAGAAGACCGCCTTGCCTTGTCCAGGCTCATCCGTCCGCCTACTGTGCGATAAAGATCCAATACCCATGGCAATCGCCATGCGCACCGCTTGCCCGCTCAACAACCAAGCGGCGGTCCAATCCTCAAGACCCATGTTGACCAAAGTTAATAACAACAAGGCTTGGATGTGGCCTAGCTCATAGCGCTCTTTCTCGGTGGGGATCAGATTTCGCGAGACAGCATAATATTCCTTCGCTAGCCCCACTGTTTCCGCGGGACCGGCCCGTGAAGTTGATTGTGATTGAATGATGGTATAGCTCAAAATTGCCCATAGCGCAGCGTGATCACCAGACCCAGGCGATGCCGCAGTCACAGAGAAAGGGGCATTGGCATACAGATAGGACGCGCGGAGAATGTTATGCTTCGCGATCACCGGGAACCACGCATGGGTGACCGCGAAGTAGAGATCTAGTAATTGTGATGTCCGAGGCGGTAACTGCAGTGTATGAGGACTGGGTCCGGGAATTTCTCGACCCTCTGACCCGTGCGACAACCGAGCTCGTTTGACAGCTGGGGCTGCAGCAAAGGGGGCAACCACGCGCGGCGCCTCTGGGCCCAAAGGAGTCGAAGTGTGTGCTACTCGGAACCCCCACTGACAGTCTGAGCCATTCTCTTGAGCATTGCGCGATCGCTTCCCGGTCGCCGAGCCTTGCGCATCGGAATTTGAGAGCAGTTTCTCTAATGCGCCGAACAGCCGACTCGTCTTGAAAGCTTCGTGCAAACTCTCCGCGGCACCATCATCCGACCACAAAGATAACAATTTCTCCCGACGACCAGCGGACTCGGGGGTCGCTCCTAATATGGCTAGCATGGTATCCTCGAACCCGTCGATGTTGCAGATCGATAGCGCCCAGAGCTTCTCCAAGCCCCGGACGTAGCCTTCGGGCAAACCGCGTTTCTTCGCATGGGGATCGTAAGAGCAGAACTGGCCGGATGCCTGACAGGCGGAACAAGTGGGACGAATCCCGTCACATTTGTCCTAGGGATGGAACGTTAGCTCGGGCCAGGACAGAGTGCGGATTGAAGATGGTCGAGTGCGACTCACTTTCTTGCTGCGACAGCGATCGCAAGCTCGGGAGACCCTCTTACGTCGAGGGACCTGGTCTGATCCCTCATCCATGAGGAATATTTATTAAGACAGGCGACGCGCCATATAGAAGTTCGGATCAAACAGATATCTCAATTCCGCTGGATCCAGAATCGAGGAGTCATGCGAAGTCGCGCAAATCCAAAGAATTACGCAAAGACGGAAGAGTCAGATCGGTGCCCACAATTAGAACAGAGGAGCACGGATCCTATTCGCATTACTCCGTAGACACGGCTAGACAGAGGCTCGGGGACGAGGTTCGGGAAGTGGAAGTCGGAATGTTCGGTCTCCATGTTCCCCCCACAGCCTCCCACTTATTTCCGACTTGTACTCTCCAGGTATCTCTGTTCGCTGTCTACTCCCTGTGTACGGAGTAGCTGTATATATCTGACCCAGGGACTGCTCTCCTTAGGCCCTCTCTCAGCTCGGCATACATCAGCCAATCTATGTCTATGATATCTACACGGGCATTTGGCTGCACAGCAAGGCACCAAGGCAGAAACTCCCTTCCCGAGTTCCGTCAGAGTGACATGTAAGGCCAAATCAGGCAGCAATTCGGTACTTTTGCTGAGGTCACTTTGGCTGGGTATTGTACTCCTAGTGTACTCCTAGTGTACTCCTAGTGATCTACCTAATGATTGTAGTTTCTTGTGATTGTACATCAGCAATAAAGATGATCACTATATATGAAGAGATTCATCTCTAAGCTATAGATCTATCTTTATTGATATAGGTGATCCTTTTTACTGCCTTTCTATAACTTTTTCTACCTCACTACAACATACTTCACTCCTACTGTTCCCCCCTATTTTATATGTTACTAGTATTGTAGTAATCAATACTACCACTTCTTCTGTTCCTTTTACTATACACACGATAACATGAGTACATCAAGGTAATTAGGTATCTTCATTCATATTCAAGATATCTTCTCGATTAGCCCTATGCTATAATATAATACTTTAGTAAAGCTGTGTCAGTGAGAAAGAAAGTAGTAAGGTATGGTAAGAGAGGAAACTTCTTGCCTTAGGCATCACATCACTGGGGAAGGACTGGGATCTGCCCGAGGCCCCGAGGCCCCACATACCGAATTGGGAATCTATAATCAACTGTGCTTGTCCTTTGCTTGTCCTCTGCTTGTCCTTTGCTGATTTGAACTGTTCATGTTCTATTTGAAATGCAAAATGCTTGAAGTTATCCTCAGCTACATTGAGGTGGCTTGATGAGGGAAACCTAGGCCTGCACTACCCGAGACTACGATCAATGCCTTATGTACCGGAGGGCACCAACACTTGGACATTCGACATTCTGTAGGAGTCGTCCAAAGGCTGGAGCAAGTAAAGATAAGTTTTTTTTGCTCGGGAGTATATCAGTTCTACTATCCGACAACTGCCTAGATCAATCTCTCATGGGTTTCCGACATACAGAGCCTCTCCCGAGACTGGCCCCAATTCCGATAGTTCGGAGGTGATTCCGATTGTGCGGAAAAGACTCCGCGAGTGGAGATCCCACTGCCAGTTATCCCGGGGGATAACTGGCGAGACGGAAGACGCTCCCTTATATGACGGAGAGTACTTTGTACATCAGTTGTCGTATGAAGTACAAATGATCTGCAATTCCTTGATATAACTTCCCATTCGAACCCACCTTGATCCTGCAGAGCGTACAATTGGAGAAAGATGAGGTCAAGGGAAAAGCCTTTTGCCGGGCGAATCACCTGGCAACAGGCGTTGGAGATTCCCTCGAGACAGTCGGCAGTTCCTCATCCGGGGAAAACTGGATGATTCTCAGATTCTCAGATACAAGTCTTCAATCTCAGCTACACTTTGAATACCATCTCTGTACAAGCGCATGAAAAATCTCCCCCACATTTTTGAACGTCTCCCATTCGATCCGCATTTGTGCCTCGAGGGCCTCTGATCATGGCGCTCGCTCACTCGACATAGAATCCAATTGATCTATCGCCTCTCACTATGCTGGATTTAAAGCCCTCCTTAACTCCCACCGACACTGTCGACTCCGACACGCCTGCCAAGGAATCCTCCTCTCACACCGCGCTGCGCCCCGAGTCCGCCCCTCGCACATTTGATCGCGATGCATCTCTCGTCCTGGTCGGCATCCGCGGATGCGGCAAGCGCTCGCTAGGTTTCGTCGCTGCCACAGCCTTGAAGCGACGTTTCATCACCGAAGACCACTACTTTCGGGAGATCACGGGCGTCACGCGACAGGAATATCTCAAGCGCTATGGCAGCCAGGAATTCCAGCGCCGAGACATCGAAGTGCTGAAGATGATGCTGGATAATCACCGCACGGGTTGCGTGATGGAGTGTGGACTGGCGAGTTTGACGCGACCGGTGCAGGACCATCTACGTCGGTATGCACAGTCGAACCCGGTGGTCCATCTGCTCCGTGATATCGATCGCATTCAGCAATTGCTGGGCCTGGAGGATCAGGCAGTGCGTCTGTTTCGGGAGGGAGACCCGATGCATCGAATGTGTTCAAACTTCGAATTCTATAACTTGGAAGATCGTACGCGGGCCCCGGACGATGGGAGCCCGGATCGTCGGTCGGCGGAATATTCCTTCAAGCTGCAAGAGGTGAAGGAGGATTTCACGCGGTTTGTGCAATTCATTACCGGGCTGGATGTGAATTCTTCGAGCTATGACTCTCCATTCGTTCTTTTGGAGACGCCCCCCGAGCTTCGCTCTTTCTCCCATGCCATCTTTGTACGATCTTCAGATCTGATTGCCGACAATGTCAATCTGACTGGGCTTGAGTCTGGTGGCGATGCTATCGAACTCTGCGTTGATCGCTGGAGTACAGGTATGGTAGCAACTATCAGCAAACAGGTCTCTGTCCTGCGTCGAAATGCGCGGACGCCCGTCATCCTCTCCGTCGATATCTCGGGAATTGGATCTAAAGAATCGAAATCCTCTCCGTCTCGACACTACTTTGATATTCTCGAACATGGGCTACGTCTAGGGGTCGAATATCTGGTTGTAGATCTGACCCAAGATCGCTCCAAACTGGCCGGAATCATCAAAGCTCGTGGGAATACCAAAATCATTGGCCAGCAAGTGTTTGAACCATCTTCTCCTATTACATGGGACAGCGCAGACTGCGTGGCTACATATCATGAAGCTGAAAAGCTCGGGTGCCAGCTGGTTCGGCTCCTTCGAGTTGCAGAGGAGCGCGAGGAAAATGCGGCCGTGATAGAATTTTCCAATAAAATTCGAACGCTACCCGGGGAACATCCACCACTCATTGCTTACAACATTGGTGCCTTGGGCCGTACCTCGCAGGTCTTCAACTCGATCCTCACCGCAGTTACGCACCCAGCGATTACCCAGTCTGCAGATAACAAACACGACCCGCAGATCACATCGCGCGACGCAGTCTGCGCTCTTTTTGCGAACTATGTGCTTGACCCGCTCAAGTTCTACATATGCGGAGAAAATGTCACCTACAGTCTCTCCCCGGCCATGCACAATGCTGCGCATGAGCACTGTGGCATGGGCCATACATACACCATTCCAGACTCACCGTCTCTCGCCGTGTTAGACCGGCTGGGACGAGACCCGCAATTTGGGGGAGCGAGTGTCGTTCAGCCATGGCGTGTAGAGGTCTACCAAAAGCTGGCCTCGAAAAGCCGACATGCAGAAGCCATCGGGGCCATCAACACGATCATGCCACTACGCGGGCATGCGGACGGAAAGATGTTCCCGCTCCAAGAACAGGCCAGCCGACGTAATCAAGCCGGGCGTGTGCTAGGCTGGTACGGCGAGAACACAGACTGGGTAGGAGTCATGACCTGCATCCAACGACATCTATCGCCGCGTAACGCAATCAGCGCGAAAACAACCGGTTTGGTCATTGGAGCTGGCGGCATGGCGCGGGCCGCCATCTACGCCATGCTCCGACTTGGCTGTCGAAGGATCTTCATCTACAACCGTACACGATCGCGTGCCGAAGAGGTCGCCCGTCACTTCAACTCTTGGGCCTCATCCCAAGTGAACTCAGTTGAGGTAGTGCGGGTCTTGCAGTCGCTCCAGGAAGATTGGCCCACAGACGCGGCCCAACCTAGTCTCGTTGCATCTTGCGTGCCAGCTGATCCGGACCGAGATGAGCCCCCTGCGAACTTTGAGATGCCGGTTCAATGGCTTGGGAGTCCTACTGGGGGTGTGGTACTTGAGGTGAGTCCCTCCCTATGCTGTGTGTGCACTTGAATGGGCTTGTAACACGTACTGATGGAACATAGTTGGCTTATAAACCCCTCGACACGCCACTTCTCCGACAAATGCGCCGGGTCCGTAGCGAGACTGGACGACCTTGGGTGCTATCTGATGGCTTAGAGAACGTTACTGAACAGGGAATTGCTCAATTCGAGTTAATGACCGGTCGCAAAGCCCCTCGACGGCTTATGACTTATGAGGTTCTCCGCAATTATGCGGGTGACAGTGGGCATTTTGACGAGAAAACCATTCAAGCTCGTCTGGATGGTGTAAGGTCTCCCCGTGAGATAAATGAAAGCACTAAATAGAAAAATACAATTTCATTTCACTTCACTTCATCTCATCTTAATGATAAATCACTAGCACAATCCTGGATGTTTGTCAGTTCTGGATGAGCTGGCATGCGCTGGTGGCTGATAACACGCACTTTTGTTATCGGCACACCGCCTCGAGATATCGTGACCCCCCAAGGCTCATTTCGTTTGTTTAGAGTCTCCTTGTCAGCTTCACTTCGTCTGGAGTCCTCCCCCTTGGATGGTCTTTGGTGTGATACCAGCAATATAATATCTTTGAAAGAATTGGCTTGACAACAGCATACCCAACCCGATGCCCGGCTTTTCGCCCGAGCAGACAGAGTCGATAACGGCAACATGGAAGAAACGCAAGCGGGACCATGAGGAGCCAAGGACTTTAGCTCGTCCGTAAGTCTGAGAGTGGATTCATTTGATTGATGCAGAGATTAAAACATGTACTAACTATACTCCCAAGTACCACATTTGTCCCCTCCTCCTTCCGAGTAGAGTGCCCTGAATACGACAACGGCTGCTCACACCCTCTATCACGACACCCAGATGGAACAGATATCTCCTTTCGACCACGCTGCCTCCCCCGCAAACGCCGACACATTCAAAGCCCCTATCTCACACTGCCATCTCATCAGTACCCCCATCCCCATCAACAGTCCCCAACCCACCTCTCCCCAAACGTTTACGGCACCCCAAACCAAGACCCGTACTCACCTCCGGTCTCCCCCAAGACTCTCGTCCCTCTCCACTACCCAGCCCAACAGTCGGCCTCCCCCTCCGCTCTACGACCCTGCCACATCTGCCATCGCCGCCCCACAACGCGGCAAGTCCTCGACGCTTACGCGGACTGCGACCTCTGCCACGAGCGGGCATGTTTCATCTGTCTTCGTCAATGCGACAGCATCACCTGCAGCGGTACATCTGTGCTGCCGACAGGCGCAGGGGCTCACATGCAGACGAAGGGAAACGTTGATGTAAATGATGAGGGCGAGACGCCGCGGAGGAAGATATGCTCCTCCTGTGCTGTAGAGGGCGTCACGGAGACCGGGGCGGAGATCGTGCGCTGCCTCGATTGCGTGCGTGGTACAGAATCAGCCTGGACTGCTGCGGCTATCCCCACTGGCTGGGCTTTGGATGATATGACAGAATAACGACAACTATGATACCACATCTCACACCCGGCCCCGGGTTGTTTCAGCTGCTCCCTGGGTATGGAGTGGCACTATCGGAGTTTGATAATGAGGATTGGGCTGGATTGGACGGATAGGACGGGATTCAACTGGTGGATCATCTCTTTGGTGCTATTTGAATTTACGGCATGGCGATTCTTGATTTTTCTTCTTATCTTTATCTTTTCTCTTGTACTTGGCTCTTGGCTGATTTGTTTGTTTTGGCATGTAGTATAATCCTCATAGCATAATGATACCAGAAGCATGTTTATCACATACTCAGAATATCTTATGACTGGAGAATGGGTGGAAAGAGGGCTGTAGACATCTAAAAGTAACAAGTATCCCCAAATAGGAAGGTGACTCAAGGAGGCCTCTGATATCAAAGTCAAGCTCTACCAAGACTCACGTCACTCAGCGATGAGAGACATCTCCAGTAGTGAGCATGGACCCTTTCTTCCCTTAAGGATTAGGGTCAACATAGTCCTCATGCCCTACCGGGTGGGCGTGGCCTTGCGGTTGAGATTCTACATCCGCTGCGCCCACCCCCAGGTAAAATTTCCCTATTGGGCCTTTGTGGTAGCCCTGATTCATTGCCGGTTCGATTCACCACGCGAACAACCATCCACTTACTTTTCATCTTCCACTATGCTCGCTGGTGAGGATGTCTTCTATCTTTTTGACTTTTTTTACTTTGTTGTAAGTCAACCCTAGATGTGAAGTTGAAGAGAAGGGAGAAGTTCATATCATATCTCTAAGTAATTTCTATATGTTTACCTATCATGTATGTACCAGCTATGTGTATGGACCTACCTATATATTATAGGTCTCACTTATAGCCTTAGATCATCACATACTTAAGCTAGGAGATGATGATAGTCTTTACCACAATACCTAACAAATACAAACTACACCGACCAGGCAGTGAGAGGTCTCAGCTGATTATTCCGTGATTATGTCCGTGGCTCACTGTTCTTAGGTTGTGTATAGTTATGCAGAACCCATCAAACAAAAGTAAATACAACTTTTCTAGAGACTGATTCCTCTCTTGGTAGTGACAATATACCTAATCTATGTCCCTCATCAACACCATGGGACCTAGGCAGTCTCGAGAATAGTCTTAAGGCTAATCTGCCCTTAAGCTACATCATTCGAAGAATATGTTGGTAGGTATTTGCCTCTGATATAGGATATGTCAATAAATCTATGTACCTGCACATACACCATTCTTTAGTACACCAAGACCATCACCAGATTTGAAACTTTGAATGACCCGAGCTAGATGTTCTGATCATAGAGTAGATGCAATGGATATACTGATTAAATGCCATGCTAAAATAGAGATAGAACCCCTGAGCAGGAGTAAGAACAGAATAAAGGGTATAACCAGAACTCAAAGCCAACATGCTCAGTCACATCCGCAGCCTGCCTCATCGCAGCCTGAATCTCCCCCCTCAATCCCTCTAGAATAGCCATCTACCTACCGAACCGCATCTGTGCCCCGGCGAAGTGCCAAAGACCACGCATATATCCCTGATACTCCACAGCCTCTCCATCTCCACTGAGCCCATGGCTATGCGCGCCGGTGCAATACATCTCTGTCAAGCGAATCTGCCAAGGTGGGTATCCATCGAGCTTCAGGAATGGTCCGAACACGAGCAACAGATCCGGCTCGGGCTTGAGCACGGTGTCCGGGAGCGCCGAGTCGAGAGCTAGCGGCTGTGTGGTGATCTCGCTGATTTCCGCGTCGACTAGCTCTGGCGTGATATCCTCCGGCGAGAGCTTGCCATTCTGGCTCATCTCGGCCAGTGTCTTGGTCAGGTCGACGAGGGTCTCACGGCCGTCCGTGGAGGAGAGGAGGAGGATTGTCAGAGTGGGGTTATCGGGCTTGGTGTTGCCGTTGCTGGTGCGGTGGACAGGGTGGTGAGGGGCGTAGAGTTGCAGATTTGGTTGTTGGCTGGGCGTGCCGTAGTACGAGGCGAGCTTGGTGGTGATGATCTGGTGTAGGGCTGGAATGCAAGATTTTAGGGTACCTGCACGCAGGGTTGATTAGTATACTTGGTATGTAGTACCCCCGGGGAAACCGTTGAGATCAGTACCGGTCTTTTCATATACACTGAGCTGGGGAATCCCCGCGCAGGAACTCCAGGCGGCCAATTCAGCAACCTCATCCATCAACACAGCGAGGGCATCGTCTTCCTTCCGCAGCGTGAGAATTGTACTCAGATGCTGCGGTAACCGCTTCAGACCCCTCACATCCTTGCGAATCAACTCGGGCGTGCGGTGGTGGTGATACACAATAGCAAAAACACGATCGACAACGGCATGATACGCCTGCAGCAGACGTACAACAATACCAAAGACGATATGGATCAGCGCATAGGTCAGGTGGTGGATTTGGGACTTGACGAAGGTGCGGATGGGTGTTTTGCGCGGTGTCTTGCGGCGCTCGCTGGATGCCGTTGAAGCTCGGGATCGTGATTTCGAGTTCAGTTCGTTGGGATCGGGCAGGTAGCTTTTGAGCAGGGATTCGCGCTCAGCAGTGCTGAGTTTTGCACCGCGGGAACGCAGGTCGTCGCGCAGGATCTCGCGATCTCGTTGAGAGACCATTGTTGCGAGTTAGGTGGAGGAAGGGAAGTGGAGGTGTCGTTGGATATTCTGGTTGTACAGTTGGATCTGCAATTGGTCGTACTGTGGGCTTATGTATACCACGAGTTAGAGTGAACAGTTATGTTGTGAAGTGTTTACCACCCTACTCTGTCCTCCATTTCTATAAATATTCCCCTTGGGCTTCGCCACTTTGGATGTACTGTGTTGCCTGAGGGCGTAGCCGGAAGCCGGAAGCGGTTGGGTTTCATGTGAAAGGGGAGGTGATGGGCAAAGAGGAGGCGAGGAGGCCATGGGGAAGATCTTCAATGTCTACTATTCAGATATGTTCATAGTCATGATCCGAGGCCCTCGAGACTATACTCAGGGTACGGAGTATAGAGGACTCAATATAGAGTGCGTGGCAGTAACAACCTCCGTGGAACCGACTGATCATCTCCGACACGCGCATCCAGCTTTCCCCGGATTCCTCGATTCTTACAATTCCTCACTCCCTCCCTTCCTGTAGTCCAGGGAGCCCCAACTGTCTAGGTCAAAGGGCAACTCATGTCAGCCCGCTATCAATCATGATGGACAATGCATCCATAATCACGAGCTCCGCCCGCACCGTGTTTCCTCAAGGCCCCAGTTTCAGTCTCGAAGACTTCTCGAGCCGGGACTTTATTGTCAAAGAGTTCATTGAAGCGCTCTCCGACACTGCTATCTCCACCCGCCGCTCGATCGCCGGAACCGCCGGTGCCCCCAACCAACCCTTCGACCCCAAACCCCTCATTCGCACTTTCGAAAGCGCCCAGCACCGTCTGAGCGAGCTCTCCGGGGACCTTGAGCTGCGCGAGAATGAACTCTCTGCAGCTGTCCGACGCGCAGAAGCGCAACATGGTCAAAACCTCACCACACTCGGTCAAAAGCTCCGACACACAATCGAAAACTTCCAGCAGCTGGACACGTCTCTGAATGGGCCCGGCCGCGAGAATCCAGCAGGGACAGGCAATATGGCAGTGGAGACGGGAAAGAGATTAGAGGAGCTAGACCGACAACGCCGACGAGCTTTGGACGCTCATTTCCTTATCCAATGTTGGGACGGCGTGAGCAATCGGGGCGAGATCTCGTTGTTGGAGGGGCTGCGCCGGTCCGGCACGGGAGAAGCCAAGGTGCGCTCTGCACACATTGCGCGACAATTGCTGCGCATTAGTCAACGATTGGATCCGCAGAGCTGGCAGGAACATCGATCTCACTCGAATGGTGGCTACGGGGGTAGCTCCTCGTCCGAGGACCTCAGCGGGAGCAACACGCCGCGGCGCAATACACGAGAGATTATTGAGAAGTTCTCTGAGACCTTGGAGAAAGATCTACTGAAGCAATTCGATGACTTCTATCGTAAGGCCAACTTCGATGGTATGAGAGATTGCGCGACTGTGCTACAGGATTTCAGTGGAGGTGCAAGTGTGATTGCGCTATTCGTCAATCAGCATCAGTTCTTCATCGATCGCAGCCAGCTGGTGACGGAGGAAGTCGGCGGCGATCCGGAGTCGTGGGAGAAGTTGGCCGATCCGGATGCAGAACTTCCTGGTGTTGAGTCTAGTCTCCAGTCGTTGATCGACGAGGTCAAGGTTGTGGTACAAGAGGAGTCTGCCATCATTCGGAGGGCCTTCCCTTACTACGAGCAAGTGCTGGGGAAGTTCTTGCAACGAGTCTTCCAACAGTCGATTCAGCAGCGACTGGAAATGGTACTAGAGAAAGCAGCCGGTGTATCATCGCTAGCATTCCTGCGGTGTCTGCAGAGTTCCCGTGGTTATATCAGTGCCTTGATCGAAGATTTGAAGTCACACGGCTTGACCGAGCATCCAGATCCTGTTTCCTCGCAGACGGCGGTGCTACTAGATCAGCAGCTGGAAGAGCTCTTTGTCCCTTACTTCGTCGGATCGTCTTATATCGAACGCGAGAAGCGGACGTTGGAAGAATTATTCAATGCGGTCTTGTTCAGATTCACCTCCTACCATGCGCGCCGCAAGAAGGCGGCAACAACTTTCATGGCCTCATTATCTCGGGCTGGATCAGAACTTCTATCGACTACCCGGGATGCATTCATCAGCCGGCTGGACTCACCGGAGGTCTCCCCGATCCAACGAGCAGTGCTGCTGAATGTAGCCAAGATCGGGGATACGTTGGAGACAACGAGGCTAACTGAAATCAAGCTCACAGAGGAAGATGGCCAGCCAAATCTCAGTGACGCTAAGCGGATGTTGAAATGGCTCGCTGAAGCCGTGGGCCGGGGACTTGAGCTTAGCGTCAACAGTGACACACCCAAAGATGTCTCGGCCTTGCTCAACCTGCTTCTCCTCACAATGGGAGAAGGGTATGTGGACGTCTGCCTGGATGCCGCTCTGGAAGCGGCCACATCGCAAGAATCCGGCAAGGCCGAGCCTGACTTCACTTACCTCTTCCCAGCTCGCACTACAATCAGTATTACTACGTTAATGGTGATGTGTATCCATGCCGTCCTTTTGCCCTTGTCCGCAGCCAGCATCACGACTCGTCGAGATATGGAGAAGCGCACAAACCAAGCCACCTCACGCATTGAGGATAAGATCAACACCATCGAACAAAAGACTATTGATGGGACATTGGCTTGGGTTAGCAGATTGTTGTCTGGCCAGAAGAAGAATGACTTCCGGCCGAGGGAAAGTGACAACACCGCATGGCTCGAGATGCTACAGACTCCCGTATGTTCTATTCCAGACCTCCCACCCAGTAAACTACTAATTCCAATAGACCTGTGCTTCAATCATCACATTCCTAACACGTCTTCACAATATCGCCCGAACGTCCCTGCCATCCAGCGGTGCCAATGTACGCCAGGTCCTGACCGAGATAGCGCTCGGAATCCGCGGACTACTCCTTGAACACTTCAAGCGGTTCTCTGTCAGCGGACCGGGCGGCTTAATGGTTACCAAAGATATGACTCAATATGCAGACCTTTTCAAATCCTGGGACATCGATGAGGAGACTAAGGGTCCCGGTGGCGCGCTGGACGTGCTACTAGAAGTAGGCAGCCTCTTCGTTATTGGCGTCGAGGCTCTCCGCGAACGAATCCGTGGTGGCGCTGCTAGTGGGACAACTGGCGGTCCTGGGGGCGCTGGACGGAATACTAGCCAGGAAGGCAAGTTAAGTGTGCAGGAAGTGCGGGCTTATGTCTCACGCCGCGAGGACTCCAATACCTTTGCGCTGCAGCAGGTCCTTAACGCACTGTGAAGATAAGTGGGATTGTTGGGTTCTGGGCTTCTTATACCCTGTTGATTTGTGAAGCGTGTCTTATGATCTAGACTGGTGTAATGATAATGCATGGTATCTTTTTTCGAGCGCTTCTGTTTCTTTGAACGCGCTTCTTGAAAAGGATCTCGAGAGGTTTTCAGATGCACAACTCATTATCTGCCTTGGCACTCGCACCTTGGTGATCTCAAGGTATATAACACATAAACGACCCACCTCTCCCTTCCCTAGGATGGATTTCCCCTTTAATTCAGAAGCAACCTTCAATCTTTCGACCTTATCCATGTTGTCGGCCTGGGGCCACCATCTTCAGGGAGAATATTTGGTCCCTCGAAAGGTGATCCTCTAAGCTTACCCTCCATCGGTACCAGATTAGGAAGGCACTGAAGCTTTTGTGAAACCACGCGGCCCGAGAGTCTATTTCTAATTCAATCCGCGGGTCAAGTTGAGGCTTGCAACTTAAGGTTATCCTCATGTTGACATCTTGGTTCACAGAAGCTTGCCGACTTGAGTCTCAATTGCAGAAGTAGGCTCTTGACATGTTCTTCGGCCTCAATGATACATGTAGTCGACTCACTGACAGCCAGAGGGGCGAAAATGAATGAAAAGTGATATTCCCTTGGAGAATCGGAAAGAACAAGCATTCCCAGATCTAAATTACCTCTTTCTGCCTTGGTTCTCTACATGTTCTCTATCTGCGGGCCCTCTTCTGCACCATACATCTCGGCGTCATGATTGGGACGTACAACTTCAATGTACCGATCTTCAGCAAGCTCTACTCATACACATATACCCAACGAACATGCTTACTTACTATATCATATTCAAATTTGATATCGCACTATCGATAGGTACAGTTGCTATGGGTTGCAGGACATTTAAGCGCCGTGCTTCACACGACCTAGGTCATCAAAGATCCCCATAAATGAAGTTGATAACACAAATAGAGATAGTTCTTGATGATCCCCCATACTTCATACCCGCTCTCAGTTTCTTTCAGGGTTGACGATTCAATTCGAACTATGACTTATGGTAGCGTATTTTTGACGGGGCTGTGGTTATACGAAATAGCCGCCGTAATACTAGCCCCTCCTTTGCTCCAGCTGACATCTTTTACCTTGATGCACCAAAATATCTTAGAAATGCAAATCGATATCACAAGATAACGACCAGGATTCCAAAGTTCGAATGTACCTTGATATGCCATGGAGGTCGTCGGGGTTGTCGGGGCGATTCCCAGCCTCCTCCAGATGCTTCAATGGCTGACCACCGCCATCCGAGGATTAGCAAACAAGAAGCATGCAGCAAAGGCAGCAGCAGAGGTGATTGTACAGCTTCATGATATTGAAGTGATCCTGAAAGATGTCCAACAGAGGTGGAAGCAGAGTCCTCTCAGTCTCTCTCAGCTCCAGGGACTTTCACCCATCTTGGCCCAGTTGCGCACCGAGCTTTCTTCTCTCCAAGCAACCTTGCAGTCTAAGAGCGCGAGAGAGCCCCGAAGATTCTTAAGAAAAGCTCTATTATTGTCTACTGGGCTAGACAAGGCACTGGAGAAGTCACTGGCTTCTTTGGGCCAATTCAAGACATCGCTTACGTTGATCATCGCCCATCACAACGATCGAGTAGCTGAGAGTAAGTATTTGGTTGCTTTGAAAATCGAATTGTATTAATGTTTGCCCAGATCTATTGGATATCTCTTCTTCGGAATTACTATTGAAGTTGCGTGCTCTTTTGCGACCATCAGGGGATAGTTTTATCCCTAGAAGACTTGAACACACCTGCGAATGGATCTGGTCGCATTCTACATTCAACGCATGGCTAGATGACCCATCGTCGGCACCAAGAGACGATATGAGCCGAATACTCTGCCTCCACGGTGTCAAAGGCTGTGGTAAATCGGTTCTGGTCAAGTCTATCACTGAGGAATTAAGAGATCGCGGCAAAATCACTTCACACTTCTCGTTTTGGACGGGCAGCGAAACACAGCGAAAGTTGCTAGACTTCTTGCGCACCCTGTTATGGCAGTTATTGACTTGCCTCCCCGAAAATGAGACTCGGCAGCTGATAAGGCGATTGATCAACAACACCAGTATCAATGAACGCAATATCATGGAAGCTACTCGAGATATTTTGAAGCTTGTGAAGTGCGATTGTTACTGTATGATTGACGGTATTGACGAGTCAACCGATGACTGGAATAATGCCCGCGATGGGTGTCTTCGAACTGTCTTCGATCTCGTCAAAAGCCACCCTAGACTATACCTCCTGATTTCTGGCCGTGAAAGCTCCATGCGCACGCTTTTGAAGGGGCCCTCACCCAAGCTCGAGCTGGTTGAAAGTCTCACCCGAGGCGATATAAATAAATTCATTGCTGTGGAGTTGGATACTGCCCTCACAATCCAAGCGCCAGAAATCAAAGCATTGGTGCAAAAGACTCTTGAAGCAAATTCACAGGTTATGTTTCTCTGGACGACACTGGTTCTCAATGAACTGAGCCGGTGCTTCAGTGTGGAAGAAATCAAACATACTCTGGATCAGGTTCCTCACGACCTCGACCGCGAATATCACCGTTTGCTCCTACAGAAGATGACTAGGACAGGAGGTACTAGTGCAAGGCCATCGACCTCGATGAAACGAGCACGACTCCTCTTTTTCTCGATCTTTGCTTCTCCGGAACCTTTGACGGTTGATGAGCTATGTTATGCATATGCCGCCCAGGTGAAGACAGACGGGAGGATCGAGGATGGTCTCATATCTGTGGATGGCATAATAGATGCCTGTGGTGATTTTGTTCGCATCACGGACGGACGATACCATCTCATCCACAATTCAGTGGCAGACTTTCTCTCCCGACCGGAGAGTGAGTGGCATGCTGAAGACTCGGATGTGATCTATTTTCGTGTGGACCTTGTAGAAGCTCAGCGATCTATGTGCTCCGCGTGTTTCAATTATATTGAATTGCTCGATTTGGGATATCCGTTGACGGATAATGGGGGTTCGACATTGTCATCGCAATACCCGTTCTTTTCCTACACAACAAAATTACTTCCTTACTATCTGGTCCGAGTCATCGAATCTGGAGACACTGCTTGGGTGCAGTCCAATACCTTTCAATTCGTGAGAACACCTCAATTCTGCGCTTTGGTTGAGTATATCTTCGTGGTTTTCCAGCGCAATCTCCAAGATAATGAAGTTGACCATTTCTACCACTGGAATGAATTGTTTTATGTCCAATTCCAGTGGGAGAAGCTGAATCTCATGGAGATATACGAAGCGGAAACGCAGCGTCGGCTGCAGTTGTTTGGGGCTCACGATGACCGCTACCAGTCATGGCAATCTGTATCGGCTGTTGTACTGATATCTGATCCACATTGGCCTGATACCCAGCCTCAGTCCATCACCGGTGATTCTCCTATCGGCAATGAGCGTTTTCGTAACACAGAATCCCTAATGAGCACTAGTTCTCGCAACAGTAAAAGTGGCCTCGTGACAAGCGTGACAAGAGGAGAGAACCCCTGTCTAGCGGCATTGCCTCAACATATAGTCAGAACCCAAGGCCCGGGTCTTACAGCGTTGTTCAAGAATCTTGCTGCCATGACGAGTATCTTCAAAGGAGTGGGAGCCATGACTGATCTCATTTCCGCCTCTTTGGGTTCAATGCCCGTCCCGATTATTCTTCTCATGGAGAGAAAGGCCAGCATCAGAGGAGACCATCATGCAGCAGAGCGATTGGCGGCACTTGCAGTCCAGAAAACTGCAAATAAGGGCAATCAGTGGGAGTTCTTCAGTCTGCTTGAGTTGGGAGCTGCAATGTATCAAGCCAGTACTGAAAGGGATGCGGAAGCAACAAATCTAGTCCTCAGATCCATTGAGTTGTCCAATCGACTCCGTCCTCAAGCACAAATCTACCCAACTAAGGCTTATGCATATGTCATTCTCTTATGTCTCTTGATACGTCAAGACAAGGATGATGAGGCCAAGGCAATGTTCTGCCATCTGGAAAGCCTCGTTGGCGTAAACCGCGACACAAGCAAAAGTCGGTTATGGGAGACTTTCTGCCGCACCCCGGATGGAGATGCTTTGAGGATGGGCTGGCTCAGATTAGTCGCCAATCAATACTTTGGAATGTTTAAAGATGAGGATGCAACGGTGGTGGTAACGCAGGCCCTGGATATATGGAAAAATTCAGGCTGCAAGCCAAATCGCTCAGTCAGGGGATGCCTTGCGCTGCAGCGAAACCTTTTTTTCTACTCCAGAGATTTCAGCCAATGTCTTGTGATCAGTCGGCAGCTCCTAGACTTTATAGAGAGCTGTGCCGAAGGAAGATACTCGGACAAGGAAGACATACATATCCGGCGACAAACTCGGCGACATGCTGCGGTTTCCTATGGTATACTGGGCAATATGGATAAAGCTTTAGCTCTATACTGTCAGTCTGCAAATGATGCTCTTCTGCTGGACGTTGGTAAAGAAAACCACGATTGCATGTGGGATCTCACTGATCTTGCAATTGATTTGGCTCTTATCGGTGAGTATGAGCGATCCACATCGGTGTTTTCCAAGATGCTAGAGATGCACCAAATACGAAGCGAGGACAAAAGGAAAACAGAGGAGGGACTACGCCATCTCAATCCTCTCGTTGCCAAGTTGCAGCAAGTTGGATTTCTTCAATCCGGCTATGAAGACTTCCTGTGTTGCTTTTCACTTTTGAGAGCAAAGGAAGAACACTCAGACCTTGCTGCAGAAATGGAATGGTGGATAGAGATAGCTGTGATAGTTGGTGACCACGATGTTCTTCCATTCAATGATCGAAGCGCCTTGCTCTATCTCAAAGCCATCGACACCAGTCTCGAATCTGACAATGGATTAAGCGATGCCATTCCTTGGTATCGGGACCTGGCAGAATCCGCTGTCCAGGGTGGAAATCTATCGGCAGCGGAGTTGCTCTGGGAAGATGCCAGAGCACGGTGCTTCGCCAACCCTAGCTGGGGCTTCGTGGATGGCATCATACTGTTGAGCGATGCCGCGTTACACCATGGAAAATTCTGCCAGCGCAAACTACTCGTCAAAATGGCATATGACGACTGTACTTGTGACTGTTACGATGACTGGGATGAGCAAATCTACTTTGCAAGGGAGCATGTCGACGATGCTGAGCACATCGCGAGGAGTGTCGACGCTGAAGAGGACATGCGGCAGTCATATTTCAAAACCGCATGGGAACACGTGACGGGAGCAAAGAAAACAAGCGATGCGATGGCCGCATATGAGGATCATGGATGGAATGGGGACAAGATCGAAGAGAGTGACACGGAGGCACGAAAAGCTAGGGAAGAGTTGATCGTTGAGCTGGAGACACGTCTGAAGGATGCTGGGGCTGTTTTGCTTCTTGACAATGCGAGTATGGAATCGGAAGTCCATTCTTCTGAAAAGCATCTGAAACGGGCCAAGAGTTTCACAGACTATGTTCCCATGAAGCCGCAGACTTGCTGGAGGGATTATAGTCGCTCACGATCTTGGGAGCTTATACCTGGCTTAGATGGATGAGGGCTCCTGATTACGACAAGGTCTATCTTTCAGTGTCTCCAAGTGGTCAACGGGGCCAGATCGTCTTGCTCTTGATATGAATAGTACATTGCATTCCGTGCGATATACGAGATGAGAGGGCCAGATCCGAGAAAAGGAAAGAGACATGTATTGGGGATGTTTGCATCTGCATTAGCTTGATGCAAGGAGAGGATCGTTCCAATCATCTCACAATGTTCAGCATGGCTACCGATGAGGTCGGAAGCACGCTTGATGCAGGTCATGAGGCGAAGACCCCGTGTATCTCTCGGGATATGAGATTTGAATCCAGTCAACGTTCCAGCCAATATTGGCAGATCACTTGAATGCAACATGCTAGTTTGTGTATCACAATTGACGGTTTCCTATTGATTTTGTATGAAGTACGGAGTACTCCGCCGTTCCTACCGGCATTTGATAGAAACTATCGATGTCTGAGCAGGCATCTTATTTCCATAGCATGTTCTTCCCTTTTGATATCTTGTCTTCCAATGTTCCCCAATCGTAGCCCTCGGTAGGAAACCTATTGACGTCATACTCCCTAGGTAGAGTCCGCCAGGCACATACCTACATACCTACATTGCCTGTACGATGTACGGAGTCCGGACTCCGTACATGGTACATGGTACAGGTAGGAAGGGCGCACAAAACAATCCATTGGCTCCTGGTAATCTCCGAATTGCAGTCTCGACTCGGTGAAGCCAGTTAATCTAGTTGAGTTTGGTATAGATCATTTCCTTATTCTCCGTTGATTTATAGTTGATCTATAGACATGCAACCGAAGCAACATGCAGATTCACCGATCTGACGATATGAGCTGTCATGTCCATTTGAGTTTGCGCAAACAGATCTTAGATTACATGCATAGAGGGGACGGAGTACGGAGGAACTCCATAGGAGATCCCCAGAGCTACCTCAGTCTACAACATTTGTTTTGTAGGGGTCCTCCGTACTCCCTCTCCGTCCAGGGGCTGGAAGACGGATCTACGGAGTACGGGGTACCTACAGACTTAGGGTAACAGAAATCAGTGTCTCCATTTTGAAATGGCAACGTTCTTTGTCTCGTCCACCGCCCGAGTGGACCCCCAATCATCAACGAACACACAGTCGGCAGCGTTGTCCCCTTTGTGTTGGATTTGACAGATCACTTCGCTGTACCCATGTGGTTCTCGTATTGCCCGTTTCAGTGACCATCCGATGGTTCTGAATATTGGGTAAAACAGGGAACAGGGAAGATCCCCCACATGGACTGCTTTTTTCATTTCCCCGGTCTTTTGTGTTCTCCTAAAACTCCATAGAATCTTGCGTTTCAAACCAAACATCAGCATACATATGGGAATTTTCGTTGTTGGGTTGATTGGAAGCTCGAGAACCTTGGAATTGGGAGTGGAGCTGAGGTTAAACGTCAAAGCGGGAAGCGGGAGGTACCTGGGGACCGGGGACTGGGGGACTTGGAGACTTGGAGACTGGACCTGAGAGAGGAGGTAGTGACTGGGTCGTGGAAGACATACAGTGCCTATTCCACGATGTCGAGCAACTCCGTACAATATACTCCGTAGATTGCAGTGTCAAATCCAAAGCTCCCATTAAGTTTGGCCTGTTCGCAGCGGTTCGATCGAGGGTTCGTGATAGATCAGAAGTACCATTCAACCCCGAAAATAGAAGTATCACATCACACAGGCGCTAATGTACAGCATCGCAGTGTCAGAGCCCCACGTCCAGAGATCGTTATAACTATGCCGGGTCCCAGTTCTCGGTTCTATTGCTTTGATGGAATATATGTACTTTACTATATGCTATAGCGTGGGATCATCACTTCAACGCTTTCATCGGTCGATCTTAGGCATAGTACTGCCTGTCGATACCTTGGATACTATTCCATCCGGATACCGCATACCATGTCTGCATCCAGTGAGGATTTCGAGTCACTGCCTCCAGCAGTGCGACGAAAGGTAAGGGTTGGTTCGTGAATTGCAATCCCTCGTCACCCATCACTCTCACCCTCTCCGTCACCCCGTCACGCTCGGACGGTTGCTCCCATTGCCCTCGCCAATAGTGCCCGCGATCCAAGACTATCTTAACCCAAAAGAGCCACGCCCGTTGGTCGTGGTGCCTGTCCTTGCGTGCTTTTACCCCTGAACCCCTCGGTGGAGGCCGCTACCACTCGCACTATCGTCCGTAGCGCCTATCGTTGTCTCCCAGCATTGGCGCATGGGATGTGGCCTGCTCCACTCCATGGCCTCATTTTGCGATTCATGGCCCCATTTTGCGATTCATGGCCCATTGCTGTTCCTCACTGTCCACCGCTGACCCAGACAGTTTTTCTCGAATGTCGAGCGTTTGCGCATTCGGCTAGCTCAGAGCGATCACGGTTCCTCCTTCTCCACGTCAAACTATCAGGTGGATAATCGGGTCTATCGAAATCCTCGTCTGTCGGGCTATCACTCGCGTGGGTTGCGACACGGCTCCAGGAAGCGAGGCCTGGAGAAACGGTCGTTGTCCCCCAAATTACGGAAGCCCGGTTCTCTTCAACTGGCCTACTTGGCCGCCCAGGCGGACTCTCAATGTTTCCATGCCCTCCCCGCTAAGATCCAACAAAAGCTTTTCTCCGCCGAGGAACGTCTGCGTCTGAAAAAGGCCTATCGGCACAGTCTCATCTACGACGCCGCCGACGAAGCATATCGTCGCGATTTGAGCCGGAAGCGTCGTTCATCCACCGATAGCCACCCATCCGAAGCGACTCTGGCGGTGGCTCAACCATTCACGGTCTTTTATTCAGACTCCGAGTCCGAGGAAGACCCGAACATGGATCAATCCTTCCATGACAGTTTCCGGTGGTTAGATGACAATGGCGATCTCGATTTATCTCTCGATGAGTACCATGCTCATGTAGCTGATGCGGCGACCAAGAAGAAATCCCGCCCCTCCTTCCGCCGCTCGTTATCTTTTTCCACCCAACGGCGCAAACCGTTGGAGATTGTCCCCATTTCAGCTAGACTGCCATCCGTCAGCCAGTCTCAACCGATTACTCCTCTTTCCCCCCGACACTCAGAATCGCGCCAATCCTTTCACCGATTCCACTGTCCCAAGTCCTCCACTTCCAGCATTGACCCCTCTGCACAATACTACCAAGACCCGGATGCCCGTCTGAAACTACGGGTATACCTGGCATCGCCACAGAAATTTGACGAAGCCATTGAATTTGGATTCCCGTCCCTCGATGGCAATAATAAAGAGAACATCGCGCCAGAACCCATTTCGCCGAAGCCGACCCTCGTCAACTCGGACTTTGGGACCTTCTTCGAAGACGACGATGGCACGGTGGTGGGCAGCCCAGGGGGATCGGTGAAGAATGAACCAGCCCCTTCCCCGGTAGACTCATTGCACCGGGAAGCGCCCCGATCTTCCGTAGAATCATCGCTGCGGCAGCGTCAGTCCTGGCTGCCCTCCGTCAAGGGAGCCCCACAGCGGCTACCCGGAAACCGCGAGATGACTCTCAAAATGACCCTCACTCGCCCCGACCTGCGCACCGATTCTCCTAAATCCAAGGAGCAGGATCCCTTGCGATTGGCCGATCTCCCCCCTGCGGATCACAGCCAGTCGATCTGGGACTCCGACTTGGATGACCGAGGCGTCGTCAAGAAGATGTGGCGCAAGTTGCGACGTCGAGTTTGATGATCTCTTCCAATCGGCTTCGATCGACTGCGTTCCTTATTATTTGGTTTTAATTCCCCTCGCGTCGATGTCAGCGCCAACGTGTTTGTTCAGTTCGCGCGAGATCGTTCTTGTTCTATATATATATACCTTTTGAGCTTCTCTTGGATTCCTGCATTTTGAGCGATCTTCTCTCTCTATACACGGCCCTGTCTCCGTCCATCTTATGTATCTATTCAGTTTGCAGCGTTCTGTACATATCCCCTGCTGCTTTTCTTGTCCACTGATTCAACCCATTTTCTCATGACTATCCCACCATTGGAAGATTCACGTATGTTGTAGCTGGAAAAGAGTCATGCCGCAGTCTCTCATCCGGACATGTAGCCAGTAGCCTGCGACGTTGTCTACACGGTTCGATAGGCACGATAAGTGTGCACGTGACAGAGAGCTCCCAAGGCAGAGGCCACGCAGTTCAGCCATCAGCAAAACCATCTGAATTCACATTCCTGACGATTTCATTCATTCCCTGCTTTTCCTCCAGTACTTCCCTCATTGTGAGCGTCTTCGACGTTCTTGTCCCCTGATCGATTGACCTCTTGTATCGCCCGGTCCGGCCCGCTGAAGCTCCCACCCGCACATCCCATCAGATGCCTGTGCAGCTGCAGTCATGATCCCACGGTGGCTGTTGCTCACATTGAGTCTGCTGCTGGTGTGGGCGTCGCAGCCAGCAGCGGCAAAGGGAAACGAACCGAATGTCGTAGCCCATGAACTCGACTATCCGCCGGCCGACCTGTTCTATTTCAGTGGCACCAACACCATCCTCTACCGCGACCGAAGAACTCTGAGCGCACATGTCTCCTTTGATGGAGGCGAGAATTGGGATACCGTCAAGGACAATGATGGAACCATGGAAGGAACGGTTGAATTGATCTGGAAACATCCATTTGACCACAACCGCGCTTACATGTTAGGCGGAAATGGCAAACACTGGATCACAACCGATCAGGCCAAGTCATGGAGACCGTTCCAGGTAGATGTAGTACCAATTGGGTCGATGGGCGCATTCCCGCTGGAGTTCAATGGTTGGGATCCGGCCAAGGTGATCTTCATGGGTCTGGATTGTTCCCTTTTGGGCTGCGTACCTCAGGCGTACTATACCATCAACGACTTTAAGGATGTCCAGCCATTACGGGAGATGACGCTCCAGTGCATGTGGGCAGCGAGCCGGCCGCAGTTCGCGCAAGATATCGATGAGCCCAAGTCAGCCGGAGACCGAATCCTCTGTGTCGTGCCTGGATTGAAGGGGCCGTTTGAACATACTCGGACAGAGCGGTTGATATACTCCGACAACTTTTTCAAGGACGATGCGGAGGGAACCGAAGCGAAATTGGACCATGGAAAACCGCTGAGCGGTATCAGTCTTCAGATCCGTTCCGTGTCCAAGTATATCGTCGCACGCGTCCAATCGCGCGGTACACAGGAACAGGCTCTATACGTCAGTGACGACTCGGTTGTGTGGCATCGTGCGGAGTTTGGAAAGCACCGCATCGAGGAAGACGCATATACTCTCCTCGAAAGCACCAACTACAGCATCCAAATCAACGTGCAAACCACCTGGCATGACAATCGGATGGGTAGCCTTTTCACCTCCAACTCCAATGGTACTTATTTTACGCAAAACATCGAGCACACAAATCAGGATACGAATGGCGTGGTCGATTTCGAAAAAGTCTCGGGCATTCAGGGTATCGCGATCGTCAACACTGTTAAGAACTGGGAGGAAGCTGGAAAGTCTGATTCGGAGCCGAAAAAGCTTGTCAGCAGTATCAGTTTCGACGATGGGAGGACCTTCCAGTCCCTCAAGGTTGATAAAGACGAGCTACACCTTCATTCGATGACCACCTACCTCGCATTGCGCGAGCTGCCCATGCCAGGTCATCGCATGTTCTCGAGCCCAGCTCCGGGTTTGGTCATGGGTGTCGGCAACACTGGAGGCCACCTTGGGGAATACTCTGAGGGCGATCTCTATGTTTCGGACAACGCAGGTCTCGCCTGGCGACGTGCGCTCAAAGGCCCACATCGTTACGAGTTCGGTGACCAGGGAGGCGTGATTCTGGCCGTTAGCGATGAAGGCACTACGAACAAGGCTCTGTTTTCGATCGACCATGGCAAAGAGTGGGAGAAAATCGAGCTCAAGCACAAAATCAGACCTCTGTACGTGATCACCACGCCAGACTCAACCAGCCTCAAATTCCTACTCGTTGGCATCTCCAGCGATGATAACAACATCATCATGTATTTCATTGACTTCGATGGTCTCCACGAGCGTGAATGTGGATCTGGAGATCTCGAAGAGTGGACTGCCCGTCTGAACGAGAAGGGCGAGCCCGACTGTCTGATGGGCCAGAAACAATTTTTCCATCGCCGAAAGGCAAATGCAGATTGTTTCATCAAAAAGGAGTTTGCAATCAGCGGTCCTGAATTCAAAGCATGCAAGTGTTCTGCCGAGGACTTTGAGTGCGACTACAACTTTGTTCGCAGCGAGGACCGCAAGGAGTGTATCCCAGCTGTCGCATTGACGCCCCCGCCTGGCGAGTGCAAGGAGCCTAGCGATAAATATATGGGCCCTTCGGGATGGCGACTGATTCCCGGCAATGCATGCATCCGTGAAGGCGGCGAGGACCTCGAGCGCAACATTGAGCGCTCTTGTTCAAATGCCACCGGGTCGCTGCCTATCGCCGATGGAAAGCCTCACGCTGAAAAGCCACAAACTATCTCTGCCAAGCAGACAATCTATTTCTATCTCGAACGGCAGGCCAGTAACACTGGTGTCGATGAGACTATTATGATGCTCACTGACAAGTTTGAGCTACATGTCTCACGCGATCATGGCCGGAACTGGGAGCATATCCTCAAGGATGAGAAGTTTACTGAAATGGTCGAGCATCCCTACTTTAGTGACGGGGCCTTCTTCCTCACCGACAGCAAGAAGGTGTACTATACGATCAACCACGGCGACTCCTTCCACTACTTTGAGGCTCCCAGTTTGCCTAATAGAGAGAACCTTCGCTCGATGGTTTTCCATGAGCAGCTCCAGGATTCTCTCATCTGGATCGGCAACAAGGACTGCGAAGGTACAAACTGTCGCTCGGAAGCATACGTCACCGATAAGAGAGGTGCTAGTTGGGACCCGCTGCTCATTGGAGTAGGCGACTGTAGCTTTGGAGCTCATGAAGGCCGCAATAACAGCGAAAAGCTGATTATATGCGAGCAGTACAAAGACGAGGAAAAGGAGAACAATCGCCAACTAGTTATTAGTGATGACAGGTTCTCTACCAAGGAGACCAAGTTTGAGAACATTGCTCATTACGCTACCAAAAATGGTTTCATCATCGTGGCCTGGTATGAAGGGGACCAGAAGAATTACTTGAATGTAAGTGTGAGCGTTGATGGGCGCACTTACGCCGATGCACACTTCCCTTTCAATATCAACGTCCCGCAATATACCGTCCTGCCCAGCTCCCCAGATGCGTTGTTCCTTCTCGTGGAAGTCAGCGCAGGAGCGGGGAGCAGCTTCGGCTCCCTTGTCAAGAGTAACAGCAACGGCACCTACTTTGTTCAAAGTCTTGAAGCTGTTAACGTCAATGACCGCGGGTATGCGGATTTCGATGAGATGAAGGGACTTGAGGGTGTGCTTGTGGCCAATGTTGTTTCCAACACAGACGAAGTTCAAAACAAAGGCGCAACCAAGAGCCTGCGCACAATGATCACCCACAATGACGGCGGCCAATGGACACTTGTGCCTCCCCCCACTCAAGACGTGGAGGGTAAGAATTTCGATTGCTCTGTCACAGAAGGCAAGGGAACTGAGAAATGCGCCCTCCATTTACATGGATACACGGAACGTCGCGATTACCGCGACACTCTCTACTCGGGCTCCGCCATCGGCCTAATGCTCGCGCTCGGCAACGTCGGCGACCATCTTACCCCCGCCACTGAAGCTGACACGTACATGACCAAGGACGGCGGCATTTCCTGGATGCAAGTCAAGAAAGGGCAGTATATGTGGGAATACGGCGCGGCAGGCTCGGTAATCGTCCTCGTCAGCGACCGGAAGCCGACAAATATCGTGCACTACACCCTTGACGAGGGCGCAACCTGGAGCGAGTTCCAGTTCGCCGACAAGGAAATAACCATTGATGATATCTCGACCGTGCCTTCAGACACCTCGAAGAATTTCCTGCTCTGGGGCACGGATGCCGACAAGCGTGTGACCATCACGTTAGACTTCAGCGGTATCTGGAGTCGCGACTGTACCGACGATGAGAACGACTACTATACCTGGACCCCTAAACATCCCCTCCAGGAGGAGAACTGTCTCTTCGGTCATGTCGAGCAGTATCACCGCAAGAAACCTGCCGCCGAATGCTGGAACGCCTGGCGAGAACCACATATCCACAGTATCGGGCGGAACTGCACTTGTACCCGTGCTGACTACGAATGGTAAGCCACACATACATCTCAAATTGTCAATTCAAAGGGTACCGGCTAACACGTATCAGTGACTACAACTATGAAATCCAAAGCGACGGCAGCTGCGGTCTGGTCCCAGGCCTCGAGCCACAAGACCACATTGCACAGTGCAGTGAAGATCCCGAAAGAGTTGAGTACTGGGAACCCACCGGCTATCGTCGGATTCCTCAGACAACCTGCGAAGGTGGACTTCTCCTCGACCAAGACGTGGCGAAGCCTTGCCCGAACAAAGAAAAGGAGTACGAAAAGAAACACGGCATCAGCGGTGTCGGACTATTCTTCGCGATTGTGACCCCGATCGCGGCCGCGGCCGCCGTCGGCTGGTATGTATACACGCACTGGGATGGCAAATTCGGACAAATCCGACTGGGCGAGAGCAGCGCTGCCACCTCGCAAGGGTGGATGTCGCGAGACTCGATGCTGGTCGCAGTGCCAGTGGCTATCATCGCGGGTCTCGTCGCTGTTGCACAGTCTCTGCCTCTCCTGGCGAGTAGTCTGATGCGCAGCGTGTCGGGTATGTTCAGCAGGGGGAGATCGCAGAGGCCGTATAACACACGCGGCTCATTTGCAGCACGCCGTGGAGATTATGCTTCTGTGGTTGACGATGAGGATGAATTGCTTGGACCTGATGATTTTGATGATGAGGAAGAGGCTTAGGTGTGACGCCTATGGCTATGGTACGATATTTTGATATAGGGTCTTATGTTTGTTTTGTTTTTTTTCCTGCTCTCTTGGGAGTTGGTATTGATTTTGTGTTTCCAATCTTGTGACATTACGAGCGTGCCATGTGTGAAGCTTTTGCTTTTTTGTTCTTCGCTTTTTGGCATTTCGGTTTGGTGTAGGTAGTCATGGCCCTTGGCTTTTAGACGCAGTGCCCTCCAGGGCTGTGGGTATATCCCATTGAACAAAGCAGAATCGATTTCTCTCATACGTTGGATCCGGAGTAAGATATGATTTTCTTTAGATATGAACATACCCATCTAGCTCCTGCTTGCAGCCCTATCTTTTACGAACGTGGCTCGTATCCTGTGTTGATGTACCAGGCTGAAGATCAGATGGGTCCCCCATATGCATGTCCATTGCTTGTTCGATATATCGCATCAATCTATACACATCCCATTCTCTACTGAAGATCCTCTGGACCGAATGAGTCAGGTAGTAACTGTACTCGATTAGCGTAAGAACAGATAATAACGGTTGACTGTAGCTTTCATCTCGGATGCAGCAAGACCTACCTCCTCCATAGTCATGACTTTGTGATTACCCTCGCCGTCGTACATGTACACGGGGAATGAAGGCGAGGTGAATTCCCGAATGCTTGAGATTTTATGAGCTAGCGGCCACAGGAAAGGGAGAGAGAGAACGTACAACTGTCTGCACATGCCACATGGCGACGCAGCAGGCTTGATATCCGTTGCGACAGCCAGGGCCTTGAACTGTTTGTGGCCGGCAACCTGTAGGAGTTGAGCATCATAATCATCATCATCAAGAGACGGGTATGTATGATGGTGTGTAAGGAACATAGACCAGGGCAGATAGCCCCGGGGAAAAGGGCAACACATACCACGGCAGTGCCAATAGTCACGCGTTCAGCGCAGGTTCCAACGGGATATGAGGCATTCTCGACGTTAGCCCCCGAGATGAACTCCCCCGATGCGGTGAGAATGCATGCTCCGACGCGGAATTTGGAATATGGGCCTACGGAAAAGGTCAGACTTGGGTACTTGCATACATATCTAGTGGCTTTGGGGATCTCCGGTCTTACAGTAAGCAGTGGCTTTGGCCTCAATTGCCTTGGTCGACAGGATTGTCAGCTCCTGGGCTGTGATGGGAATTGAAGCCATTTGATGTTTTGATGTTTTGATGTCTGTAGATGTCTGTAAGAAGGGAGTAAATGCGGGGGGAGGGGGGGGGGGGGTTATCGATAGCAGGCGGTAACCGATCTCAATGTAACGCTAGAAGACTAGGGAAGCGAGTAGTGGCTTGGGATTAATTCGGAGTGAATAGGCTACGTGTCGGTGTTTGCATGGGGATCTATGAAAGGTCTCTATATATATATTCTTGAGGTCTACCGGGTTGATATCCGGGTTCATCGATCTACCCGATCAGACAGCCAGAACAGATGCCAATGATCGCACACAAAGGATGATGTGAACAGATATACACATAGACAGACAGACACACACACACACAGACAGACAGACAGAGAGAGAGAGAGAGAGAGAGGGAGAGAGAATCTGAACACAAGTAAAGAACTGGGCAATAACTGACATGACTAAGCTATGATCACCGCTCTGCACTATACAGGGCGAAAAGGTGTCTCTGGAGGCTGACTCGATCTCTGCAAAATGTCGACCCCAGGTGTACAGATCATCGATGGCTGCAAGACCTTCATCCCTCTCGGTAGGGTTCCATCTCTGGATTTGATCCTCAGACTGCTCACAAGGGATAGAAAACAATCCCGAGATCCACTCGCATCTATGTAAGAACCTGGGAGTATCCCCGACCCTCACTTTCCACGATATTCTCTCCACAACACCAGAGATGCTCTCATCTATCCCCCGTCCAGTCAATGCCCTGATACTCCTTTGCGACAAGCCCATCTATACGGCGGTCCGTTCTCATGTGGAACCCACCATCCCGGTGTATGATCGAAGTGGGCCCAATGAGTCGGTCTTCTGGATGAAGCAGACGATTGGACACGCGTGTGGGTTGATGGCACTGCTACATGTGGTCACCAATCTTGAAAATGGCAAATATATCACGGCGGGATTAGAGCTCGAGCGGCTCGTGAAGCAGGCGGTGGATCTGGCGCCGAAGGACAGGGCGCAACTCTTGTACGATTCAAAATTCCTGGAAGAGGCGCACATGGATGCAGCATCGCAGGGCTGCTCGATTGTGCCGTTGCCCCAAGATGATTGTGGATTTCATTTCCTTGCGTTTGTCAAGAAAGATGGCAGAGTTTGGGAATTGAATGGTGGCATGAATGGCCCGTTGCTGCATGGAGAGCTAGAGGAAGACCTGCTGAGCAACACTGGACTGGACATGACGGTAAGGAAGTTCTTACACGCCGCCGACGAGGTGGTTCACCGAGGAATGAGCATCGTTGCGGTGACCGAAGCCCGATGAAGTGACGTCACCCATAACAAATTCGGGGTTGACAGTCAATCTCCGACTCTCAAAGACTCTGGAATTCTGATGAACATGTCGATTTGAGTTCTAATAAGCCACCGAAGCAAGTACTTTATCTAGTCTCGGCAATTCATCACAGTGTACTATCTTTACTCCCTTTGTCTCGATGTCACTGGATCAGCCCTAACCGGATGATTCTATATACTTCAACCGAAAATGACTACCATCCTCATTACCGGAGCCACCGGCAAACAAGGTGGCTCTGTGATCAAAACCCTGCTGGAGAAGAAGGCACCTTTCAAGATCCTCGCTGTAACCCGCGACGCCAGTTCCCCTGCGGCAAAGAAACTCGCTGAGAAATCCCCCAATATCACATTGATACAAGGGAATCTCAATAGTCCAGCTGCTATCTTTGAGGAGGTCGAATGTCAAACCTCAACGCCAGTTTGGGGCGTATTTGGTGTCCAAGTAAGTCTCCAGAGACAGAATCCAACCATCTAGTGAGTGACAGATAGCCAGTCCGCCAATACTCGCAACGACGAAAGGAGCCAAGGAATCGCCCTCATAGACGAGTCTATCGTCCAAGGAGTCAAATTCTTCGTCTACAGCTCCGTTGATCGCGGCGGCGAAAGCTCCGACA
Source organism: Penicillium crystallinum (assembly GCA_027569675.1). NCBI lineage: Eukaryota > Fungi > Ascomycota > Eurotiomycetes > Eurotiales > Aspergillaceae > Penicillium > Penicillium crystallinum. Next base: position 174,242 of record JAPDKR010000047.1, read on the forward strand.
ATAACCCAACCCCGGTTCCACATTTCATGTTCAAACACGAGATTGAGAGGCATCTCAAAGAGAAATCAAAAGGGACGGAGATGGAATGGACCATTCTCCGGCCCGTTGCGTTCTTCGAGAACTTGACGCCAGATTACTTTGGGAAAGTATTCACCACCGCATGGCAGCTGTCTCTTGAGGGCAAACCGCTGCAATTGGTTGCAACGAGCGATATTGGATTCTTTGCTGCAGCGGCATTCATGAACCCCGAGGCGTCGAAAAATCACGCACTATCTATCGCGGGGGATGAGCTGACGTTTGATAACATGGCAGAGATCTTTAAGCAATCGACTGGCAAGACTGTGCCGACCACTTTCAGGTTTCCAGTCTGGTTGATGTTGGTTGGCGCCAAAGAGCTGGGTGGTATGTTCAAATGGTTTCACGACGCGGGCTACGGGGCAGATATCCCAGTGCTGAAAAGGCTGAATCCGAAGTTAAAGACTTTTGAGGACTGGCTGAAGGAAGATAGCCAATTTCAGACACTCGAGGCAGAATTGTTACTTGCTGATTGGGGCAGAGTTTAACGTCCTTATTGCCACGACTGATGTTCTCATAAAGAGGGTGCATCCTCGACCCGATGCTATCTTAAACAGACACCGGCAGTTCTCTAAATCTTCACACTTGACAGGAGAGGTGTGGTGAAGCCTATGGCCCAGTGCCGAAGATGGCAACTACACAGTCTCCCAAAGTACAACCCAGATTGAGGCTAGACAGAGTCCAATAAACCCGAGACAAATAAAAGTATAGGGGAAGAATACAAGTTCTCTTCACAGAAATTTGAATTTGATTCTCTATATAAACCAAAAGTCGCAGCTCTCGTCAAAATGAGCCGAACAGTCCAACTGAAAGCCCATGCTGGCTTTGTGCCACTGTCGTGGTGGACACGTCCATTTTCACGATACACGGTTCGATCAAAATGGTCCAACGTGGAGGTGTAGAAGAAGGCATGGCACTTCGTTCCAGGCAAAGGCCGAGGGGGAAAGACTCGGGGAATTGGGAGATCAGGGAAGAGTGGGTGAAAAAGGGGTTAGAGGAAGGTAGGAGAGTCAAGAATCGTGTTTGAATGTATTCGGGGTATAGCGCACGATGCCAAAAGTCGAATGGGGAAACATGAAATGGGAAATGGGAAGGGTATCACCTAATCTCAGGTAGACAAGATGATGAACAAAAAAAAGTCTATATGTAGGAAAAGTAGAAGGGCGCTTTTTTTTTTCTTGCTGCTTCATCCAAAATATGACCGTAGTCCTTCGTAGACCGAGAAAATAAAGGCCGAGCTAGGCGCTGAGCGTGCGCAGGTGATCCCGCACCCACGATACATGCCCTTGAGGCCTTGTTGTCTCCATAGAGACTTCGTCGCACCCCAGAACGACTGTCGCTGAGCGCTGACCGGTAGTCGGGAGATATCTTCAGTCTGCATACGAGACTTGATAGTATCGGCCGGGTAGAAAAAGAAGTTATAGCTGATTCCAGCCGTTGCGCCTGCGATCATTTGTTGATGTAAGGGAAGAGAGTCGGAGGTTGATTGCGCGTTTGACTTGTTATAATTGCGGAAGAGTGAGGATACGCCTTCATATCCACCGAACCACGCTGCACCCCCACCGCTCTCGCGGATGAGAGTGCCCATCTGGCCCCGCCAGAATCCCATCAACCCCTCCTGTCGGAAGACGGTTGCGATGATAGCCATAGGGCCAGTGGGTCGGAGGCTTGCCGACTCCGCAGGCACCTGCATCTTGCATTTGACTAGTTCAATAGGCGTGAGGGCCAGTGATGTGACAGAGCCAGAAAGAGCTCCGCTTACGAGAAGAGCAAAGAATGGGAGGTGTTCGACGTCTGGATAGACCGTTGCGCGGAGGGCATCTTGGATGAGGCGATAACTGAAGAAGAGGCAGCTAGTCTCCACTGCAGCCCCAGTCATGGGAGCACTGATGCCTCTGTATAGCCCCCGGAAGCCATCGGCTCGGAATGACTGGCGGAAACAATCCAATGGCCCTGAGTATCGGAGAGGGAGATGTGCGGGTTGTGATTGTAATCGGACCTTGACAGTGTCAAAGGGGTACTCGATGAGTTTGCCGGCCATTCCTGCCGTCTGAAGAAACCGTCAGTGGGGATTCTCACATGCATGCGCAAAGTACTCCTTACCGATCCAAATATGACATCCTTCATCGCCTCTAGGCCCTGGTTGGGCGGGAGCGAAGGTAACTCCATTTGCTCACTGAAGGTGATCGCATGCTCTGTCGCCGCCATCAAGAAAGTTCAGACAATAACCGAAAGAGAAAGAAGTAAAAGGAGTGTTATCGAGGAATCATGGTAAGATTTCTCGGGAATCGGAAGTATAAGTAGCAAGTGAGCGAATAAAGAACCTGGTGGGGGGAGGGGCGGTGTAACGAGGGATTTGATGGGCCAACGAGACGCCAAGACACCAGTGTGAAGAAGCTAAGAGGAGAATGGACACGATGACAGGGTAAACCAAGGTGAAGATGCACTAAAGACTGAAACGGAGCCCGTTGGAGTAAGTGAACGAGACCGACGTGCGTAAAAGGTGGAGTCAGGAAATTGGGCCGAAGGTGCAATTTCTCTCGTTAGCGGTCTTAGCGGCCGCCAAGACATTTTATCAGATCGAGATAATCAACGAAAACTCGGTCCCCGTTTTGCCTCACGTTCCTCTTTTGCTTCACTCTTTTCCCATCCCAACTCACTGCCGGGAATCCTCCATTTGGAACTTTGCGAGTTTCTTGAGAGTCCCATATCCCCCCCCCCCTTTCACCATGTCCACTTCAACCGTTACGACTCCAGCCGTCCCTCCGACCACCGGCATGCGGAAAAATGGTCAGTGAAAAAAAATTATATCCCAGGGCCCACTTCCCTGCTGTTCCTCATCTTCCCGGCTGACCCCATCGGTCGTTCAGGCAAAAATTGGCATACCACTAAGAAAGCTTTCCGGCCCAATGCCGGTTTGACTTCATACGCTAAGCGTCAAGAGGCCAAGAAGCACAGCGATGCTGTCAAAGAGCTTGAGCGTGAGATGAAGGAGGAGCATGAGGCTGAACGGAAGGTATGTCGATCTTATTCCTTTTTTCAGCTAGATCGGCTCACTGCCCTATCCTTTTGTGTCTGGATTTGGTCTCCAGTCCTGTCAACTGTCTCCATAATAACGATTTATCTCCGACACCACTATCTCCCCTTCCCAAGATAGTATCACTGACCGAGGACAATTTCTAGGCCCGTATCCAGCGCATCAAGGATCGCCGCGAAGCTAAGGAGGAGAAGCTTCGATATGAGAAGATGGCTGAGAAGATGCATCACAAGAGAGTTGAGCGTCTCAAGCGTAGAGAAAAGCGCAACAAGCTGCTCCACTCTTAAGGCTGTTCGCGATCTTCTTCCTATCACCGCCATACTATCTCTCCATCTCCTCCAGGACTGCGTTGTGTGTATATACTACATCGGCTTGTCGAGATTTCTTCCTTCTGTCTGGTCCCTGGTGGGAAAGATTGGGCACTCATATCGGCGTGGGCACTCTGATTATAGGCGTTTTTTTCTGAGGTTTGGTTATAGGTCACTACTAGCGAGCAAAACAATTGTTTTTCTATTACCTCGATATGTCCTTTTTTTTGGCATAGCAAATGTAGTTGTAATGATCTCTATCTACTTACCTCTCCGTCAGATGTCAGTGATACTGTCCGATGTAGAGGCACTGTTATCAGTCTTCGGCCTTGGCGTCATCGGTGTCCCAACTCCACACTCCAACGGACCTTAACAGTTTCAAGCTTTGCTTTGCTTTTCTTGAACAGGATGTACCGTCATGGAAACTCCATATAAATCACCTTCCCTTTCGACATCTCGAGCGACATCTACAACATTTCCCCTCACTCAGACCTCTACCCGGAGCCAAGGCCAGAGCCAGAGCCATCAACCCAGTGACCTCCAGTCCGGCTCTGAAGACCTATCCAGATTCGGCAGCCAAGAAAGCAGACAAAAAGACCGAAGAACCTCGCGTCGCTCGCGTCGCCATGGTTCCAATGAACGTCAAGTTTCTCCAAAAGGAGATCCGCCCTCACGGCACCTAACTCGACCATCCCCGTCCCCTCAGCAGCTAGATCCATTCGCCTTCGATGGCACGAGATCTCGCCGCCATAAACATAGCAAGTCACGAGAACTGCGGTTTCCGAATCCCATGAGCCACTTGGCCTCTTCGGCGAGTGCGAGAGGATTGCTCCCTACATGGTCTGGCGGCAAGGATAAGGAGCGGGAGGGCGATGATGGTTTGCTAAGGCCAGTTACACGGGAAGCGACTGGAGGCCGCTGGGGCTCTGAGTCGACGACTGGGCTAAGTGAGGGCCGGAAAGGGAGCCTGTTCGATACGCCTGAGCAGCATGAGCGATTGGGGCCCATTAGCCGCCATGAAATTCTATCTATGGCTGACCTGGAAAAGGTTGAGAAGCGGAGGAAGCAGGGCGAAGAGTGGGTTTTCCTTTGTCCCAATGCTCCGATTGTTTCATGCGCGAGCAGATCAACTGACGGCTATCTCAAGGTATCTACGGTCTGCACTATCCTTGATTGGGACGTCGGCGACAGACATCACGCGTCGACTAGACTACACCTATTACAATCTCCTCGAGAAAATTACAGCGCTCAACTCGACGATTTCATCCTTTCAGGAGCTGTCTGACTCGGCCGCGACACTTCTCAGTGACTTCGACCGTGAGACGGCCGGGCTAGACCAGGATATCCGTAAGCAACTTGACGACCTCAAGGGTTTCGAGCCACAGGTCCAAAAGGCCGATGTGTTAGAACAACGGATGAAAGCAGGGCGACAGCGTGTCGAGGAGCTAGGCAAGCGACTCGAGACCGTTCGACATGAGATCGATAGCTGGGAACAGCGGGAAACGGAGTGGCAAACGCGAACCAGTCGTCGACTGCGTATTTTCTGGGGGATCGTCGCAAGCGCGGTGCTAGTACTGGTGCTCGCCTTAGCCTTACAGAACTGGCCACAACTTCAGTCTGCCCACACTGAAACGTCGTATTTGACAGCATCACACCACTCTATGCCCTCTGTCCCACCCCAGTCTGAGGCGTGGGGTGAGATCCTTGGTCTTGGGGGGAAAGGCTCAGGTTCTGATGCAGGGCCTGCGCGATATCCGTCCAACCTTGCAGATCGACGTGAGAATCTGGCCAGAGCTGGTCCTACTTCAACGGCGATCCGGCCAGGATATGATGCAGCATCTACGGAGCACGATCCTCTAAGTGTGTTGGATGAATTATGATCTCTTTTTTCAGAAGCTTCTTTTTCTACCTTTTGACTTCAAATCATTGGCCTAGAACTGTCTCTGATTACGGGATCAAGGCTACCTTGTATAATGTTTTTTTTCTTTTTTTTGGGGGGGGGGGGGGGCTTCTGCGTTCTGCGTCGAAAGTCTTCGATTTGTACTTTTATTCGATATTTATGTCATGATACCCTATCCGCAAAAGATTCGTATTCGTCATTACACCATCGGCGCCTCGCTCTTCTTCTTCTTCTTGTCTTCAATCAATTCGATATTAGACTCGGGGATCTTCTTGCCGTGGACTTCGAGGAGCCAGTCGCGCAGGTCATCACTGACATCGCCTTGGACGGTGATCTCCTCAATACCTGCGGGCGAGCGGGTCACGGAGGAGCCTGTAGCAAACTTCTTGCCCAGGTCTTTCGCAATCTTCTTGTTCTCCAGGCCGAAGATCTCCAACCCGATCACGACTGTCACGAACTTGCGCTTGTTTCGTTCGACACGCTTGATTAGGACCTTAGAGGCAGCCTTGCGTTCGGAATCACGCGCCTCGTTGGCAGCAGCTTTGGCTTCCTTCTTAGCGGCGTCTTTTGCGGCGCGCTCTTGTGCTGAGATAGAGAGGGTGGAGAGGTTGGTGTTCAAAGCATCTGGTGGACACGGAGCGTTAGATGGTCGTTATTCCCCTTTTCAGTTTTTGCGGGACGTCTGTTGCAGATCACGGCAATGCAGTGAGCTAGCAAAGGAGCTTCATTACCTTCTGAGTATAGTTGATCCCACAGATCCGAATTGTTTTCCTTGAGCCATTCTTCGCACTTCTTAGCGGTACCTCCAAACTCGCAGTACTATATCATAACCCCGCACGTCAGAAACGAATTCAATCCTTCAAGGTATATCCTGATGACAAGAGGGCAGCTCCGTTGGCACTTTCTAATGGCCAAGGGATATGCCACGCACGCCAAAGCCCGGGCCCGGGCTTCGACGATCAGAGGAAAAAAGGTAGAAGAGCGGGGAAATGTGCGGGCTGGTCCCTCAGGTTCAGGGGGGGGACTGGGGGTCCGGGGGTAGAGCTCGAAGGTCATACCTCAGGTGGTAATGTGCAGACTATCAAGAGCGACTTCGTCAGCGCGGTCTCGAACACATTGCAGCGGTTACGTCCCGAGGGTCCTCACCTCCACAGTAGACAACATGTCTCGCCTGCTCGGCTGGGGATGTTTCTACCTCAGCCATTCTAGTGTAAAAGGAATATTTTGCCAATTCGTATCGGTGCTCTGTTTCTCTGCCAGAATCAACACCTCGCGGGGGGGCGGAGGGGCAGTTCTGCCGACTAAGCCGTTTTGGGAGTATCACGTGAAATCCAATGACGCTGATCAATGCACTCCTGCCATGCAGTGATTGCTTTTGTGGCAAGCAAGTAGATACATGACTCAATGCACAGTTGCTTTCGGGTCCCCTTATCCACTTACACCGAGTCCTGTTTCAGATCCCAGCACGACATCCCGTCTCTTTGAAGGCTAATCTCTCAACTGTATGGTGTCAATTGTCGGGGGGAATGTCCCCGGCAAACTCAGAATTGGGAAGGTCGAGGGCGATGTAAAAGAGACCCGCTTCAATATGCTGGGCCATTTGGCTTGCCCATCACGATCAGGGACTATGCCAATTGGCCATGCAAGGATGTTGCCATGATAAGCCCATTTCCCACATTCTGTGTCCAGGGGTCTCCTAGCTGCATTATCAAGAACCTTGGGAAGAAAAGTGACCAAGGCGAGGACCACCTGTGGATAGTGTTGGCGACATGCGTCAAAGCTGTGCAGCGAGGGACTTTGACTGATATCCGTCGGGCCAATGATGAGGGACCGTTATGACAGGCGTTGGAGGCCCGTGGGGGAAAGACTGGGGTCTCCAGCATCGATCAACTCGGAGTGGAGTGATAGTGAGTTTGACACCTCGATCTAGAACATCACCTTGCGAGGGAAGGCAAAAGAGAGACAGAACACGAGCCACGGGGAACTCCAGGTCCAGATCCCAACCTGACCCCGACTACGGAGTACTTCACGGTAACATGCAATGGCTTCCGGCACCTCAACTTTCGATCAAATCCGATGCGCACAGACCAAATGCAATTCCCTGTGAGCTCTTTTCTTTTTCTTGTTTCTTGATTTCTTTGTCTTTCACTGGCTCCGTCTAGCCTCGTTTCCTATCTCTGTGCATATTCACTATGTGGAAGTCTAAAGAGAACGACAGAAGGAGACTCCCGAAAGTCGAAGATGTCAATGGCTGAAACCACCCGGGACTGTTCAAATGGATCTTGACCTCGGATTTCCCCATCGGCATGGAGAAGTATGGGCATTTGAGGTCTGATCTCCATTATAGAATCCACAGTAGGTTCTGCGCCCATACTGAGATCTCCGTTTCAGCCCACATTGCCGTGAGAGCATATCGGGTCAGAACAGGATTCCACGCCAATTCGAGTGGATCGAACGGTCTAACGTGCTCAGACCCTGCAGCAGGCTCTAGACCGTTCCGTGATACTCCGAATCCAATGGGATTTCTACTCCGTATGTTGTATGTCGATAGATCTGTCGATTGAACATAGCCGTACCTAGGTACTCCGTAGAGACCCCTCATTTCCCGGAGCAGAACGGTTGTCGATTGGATCAACTGAGTTACAGAGACTCCCTAGGTAAAAGATTATGAGACTAAAAAAGATCCAGAGACTAGAACACCAAAAGCACCAAGAAATAGGAGACTAAAACATTAGTGGCCGCTAGTTAGGGGCTAGAACTCGAACAGGACTAACAGAGCGATAACAGATCAGTGGCAAGTCCAGCAAACTCTCTTTTGCCTCTATATATGGTCTCTCTATTCTACTTCTTCTACTTATTGTGCTTCTTCTACTTATTCTACTTCTTCTACTTCGTACTTCGACCTGATCTATCCTCTTAGATAAGCTGGGTTTGTATAGAATTCTGTGGGGCTGTCCTAGATCCGCTTTATCTCTCCCTCCAGGGCTCCAGATTGTGCTTTTCCCCAGACTTCCATCTTCCATTGCCCTTGGATCTGTGACTGCGTCTCCTATGAGGATTTGGGATATGGTCTAAGAGATCTCATCTTCTGGCTCTGTTCTCCATTGCCTCGCTCATATCTGTATGATCATTACATCATTGAAAACGGAAAGAGATGACGACCTTTTTGGCTCCCCGCGAATCCCATTCGCTCTTCTCCGATCCTCTGCGGTCACCCACTGCACAGCGCTATTATCTGGAAGATCACTCCATTTCCAGGAAATCGCCCATGCAAGATGAGTGTCGGAGGGATTCCTCCCCGGTCGCATCAACTTTGTCCCCTTCTCCAAGCTTCACTCTGCCAGAGCAACCTCCCTACGCGCCCTTGGACAGCCTGTCACCCGATAATCAGAATGAACTGGTATTAGCTTCATTGGACCCAGAGCCTCTGCTCAATGCCCAGTTGGAGGATGAGAGTGACGCCTCAACCGAGTCACATTCACTGTGGACATTACAGGCTCCTTCGGCAGATGACTCCTCGATCGAAAATGAGCCTTCCAGACATGTGGACTATCTTTCCCACGACTGGAAAGAGGAAGATATCTGGTCCTCTTGGCGCTATGTGACCAGTCGGAAAAATGATTACAGCAATGGAATGAGACTGGAAAATGCCTCATGGAGAACATGGGCGAAGGCAAAGCACAAGTTGAAGACGATATCGCCGGAAAGTCTCAATTGGTAAGTGATGAAGTAGATTGCTTTGGCGTGAGTGCACCGCCCTGACATTCTACTAGGCTGAAGGATTGTGATGTGACCTGGCTCTATGGGCCGTTGAAAACTGCTACTGAGCGTGCGGCCTCGCCCTCTCCCCCTCCCAGCCACCTGGAGACCCCGAACTCCTATCTCGACCGCAAGCCAATCCTGAAAAAGAAGACTGCGTCCGAGGCCATCCTCCAACGATCGTTGTCTCAACATACGTTACTCCAGCATGCCGGGGCCATTCTGAAGGCCCAAGAAGCTGAAAACAATTGGTCCAGGTCGCCTTTCCCACGGTCCAACACAGACTTGGACCAATTACACCACCGGACGGGAAGCTCGACTTACTCTCTCGGCGGCACCCTCACCTCGTCGGGCATGACATCTCCGAGTGAGCGGCGTCATATTCATTTTAATAACGAAGTCGTGCAGTGCATCGCGGTTGAAGCCAAGGGCTACGACGAATGGCCGGCCACCGTTGAAGACGAGTCCTCATCTGACGATGGGGGCGTTCTCATGAGACAGATCGCCAGCCGGGCCTCTCTGAGCAACCACAGTACCGCACGCAGCAGCTTCAGCGGGGATGGGAAGACCATCGCTCCCCTCCCTTCGACAACCCTGAAATATCGGGGGGATCCCCAGCCTCCTATACAGACAATTTCTGACCCATGGTCCACCCCTCCCTCCACCCTCTCCCCCACCCCCTCGGTAGAGACCCTGCGGCCGTCCGCGCCATCGGAGCCCTCGGCCAATTTTCTCCTTGATGACGAAGACCCCACCTTGGACTATACGGGTCATTATCCCGACCGTGATCGTGCTTGGTGCCTCGAAGATGATCCGTCACCTCGCCCTCTTCGGTTGACTGCTTCGGGCATGTTCATGCCCGAGGGAGAAAGCGAGACTCCGAGTAGTATCTTTGATCGACTTGTGGACACTGTGAACACAGCCCGCGACATTGCCCATGTGATTTGGAATGTCGGCTGGCGGCGCTGATAACACTGCCTTTTCATGACTGGACGAGGACGGCCAGCCCGTCGTACATAATAACAGGGTCTGCCCTGTGGTGTTTTGGGGGAAAAGAAGGATTGCATGTTTGGAATGGCGTATGTGCGAATTCTGTATAAAATCTTCGGGGGGCATCTGATTTACCATTTTGTCCCATACTATGCATATAATAAAACTGTGACCGTTGGATCGGGTTGAACGATTGATATGTTGTCTCATGGGATAATCCCAGATGGCAATAATGAGACCCTTCTATATTGTATTTTACCTAGGTAGTCTCCCACGTCTGAACTGGCCATTGTAGATGTGAAGCCACAATAAGAAATTATGGAGAGCGGGATCCGCTCTGAGGCAGGGGACAGCCAGTTCATTGGTACACTGCGTACTCTGGACTCTGTATTCTGTACTCCGTTCTCCGTTCTCCGTATAAAGTACACCATGGGGACGACTTACAGCTATCTAGGTACTGCCTGATCTCCAGAGAATACGTTTTCGATCTCCCTCATATGCTTAAATTAAACGAGTCGAGATCACCGGGATCATCGTTCAGAACTCAACTGCCCCACAGCCCCTGATCTCGTTCTCCCCGAATTTGAACTCCACGCTTCACTCTCTTGGGCTCAAGCCATGGAAACCGTCAATGTCGCTGAGTTGGTCGAGCGCCTGGGGAGCGATGAAGATGCCGTGCGCAAAATGGCTGTCTTCAAGCTTCAGGGCAACATCGGAGACCCGTCCTTTGCGGACATCTTCATTGCAGAGGGAGGCCTGGTCCGATTACGCCACCTTGCCCTTCATGCAAGCGGTAACACCCTGGCATACAGTTTGACCAGCTTCTCGAGGCTGCTCGATGTCGACAAGGGGTGGGAGTGTGTGGATCAGGAGCTGGTAGAGCGGGTGAGCATTCGAGACCCATGGCAGGGTCCGACTGGTGTTTATATCCCTCTTCTGCTGTGATGAAGGCTAATGCAATTTGCCGCTAGATCGTTGAGTTGATTGTGACCCATCCCCTGGTCAATATCCTCCGCGGCGCCATGTCCATCCTCGTCTCGATCGTTTCACACCCGTATGCCGGGAACCGCGCATCGCAAATAGACCACTTCGGGTTCCGCGCTCTCAAGCCTGCGATCGCTATATATCCTCAGTTTCTGGAGATGCTAGTCAGCCGTCTATCATCTGCAGACCATGCTCTGTGTGCCAATGCGCTCCAATTGATCAACTCGCTCATGCGCGACTCCATCACCCACGACTCCGAGGCGGAGTGGCCGAAGTTCATCCAGAAATTGCAGGATTTGGGGGTGATTAGAGCGGTCTACGTGCTCATGCAGGATTCCGCTCTGCAGGACCTGGCGCATCCGTTGCTTGAATTTCAGTCCCTCACCAAAGTCCTGCTCCGCAAATGGCGAGACATCCCAGTCGACCCGGAGAAGCCCGAGCATCGCCGTGCCTTGAAGGGGATTCACTTGGCCAGCAGTCCAGAGAAGATTCCCAACATGCCTACCGAGAACGGTGATGATACACGGCGCTCCAAACGACACCATCCAGAAAAGTGGAGGCGGCTTGGGTTCGAGACGGAGAGCCCGGCGGCCGAATTCTACGAAGTCGGATTTCTGGGTATGATGGATCTGGCCGACTATGTCCGTAGTCGTGGGGACGAGTTTCAAAATATGCTCCTGGAACATTCGACCAAGCCATCGGGACAACGGTGTCCCATTGCCCGGGCCTCGTTGGCCGTAACGTCAATCTTATACGAACATTTTGAGGTCGACAAGTCCGACTTGGATGATAACAAAACCTATCTTATCTCAGAGTCTCGTTCAGGGTTTGATAAACTGTTCCAACCATTACTATTACACTGGACCCGTCTACATGTTGCCGGCTTGCAGGCTTTCTTCCGCATATGGAAAGCGACCGCCGCTGAGGAAGAGGACTTGGACAAGATAATCGAGCTTGTGCGCATCCTCATCGAGTCGGTGGTGGGTGGGGCTGCTCGGGTCAAGGACGTCCATGATGTCGAAGAGGAATTGGCTGAATTTGAATACCACCGACTGCGTGGGTTGCAAATGGAACTCCTTGAGCTTACCTACGAAGATGCATGGGGTCAGCACTTGCGACAAGTGCGCGAAGAACTCCAACATGAGGCTCTCCAGTTTGTCAAGGAGCAACGGATCCGATCGTTGCTCCAAGGCAGTTGGTTTGCCCTGGACTCTCATTCGAGGTCCGAGTCAGGGGCAGTGCAGAAGTCGACCGCGACGTATCAGTACGCCCAGCTCTCTCATAACCGACGATACTTGCATTTCGGTAAATTTGATTTGATGGGCGATCGAGCTCCGGAATTGGACGCCCTGCCAGAGAAAAGTGAGTGTCAACAAGTGCTTCCCCATGATCTGCATCCAGTTTTCTAATCCCCCGATAGTCGATCTCTCGACCGTCTCCTCTGTAGTCTCCAACGTCTCCATAAACCCAGACCATGCCTCCTCGGCAACAGTGAAGACCGCCCCTCGCCAACCCGCGACCAAGATCACTATTCACGGCTATGCACCTGCAGCCACAGCCACCGGACATGGCAAGGGTCATGGCCACACTCGATCGGGCAGCAGGACAACCCAGAAAGAGGTAATTCTGCTTACGTTGCGGCCGTCCTCGCACAGCATTGCATCCGAGTGGTTGGATGGTCTGCTGATGCTCCTCAACCAGCAGCCCATCACTGCAGAGACAAGCAAGTTGATTGACTTGGTCAGCAACTATGGACTGAAAATCCGCCTACTCAATGTGAGATTTGACGATGCTACTTTCGCGGGCGAGGCTCCTCAAGTTCCCTCGCGAGATGGCTTGGACGAAAATTATTACTATGACGTTTTTGGAGGCGCATAGATGTTCAATCTCTCCATCTCTACGTCTTTTCTTCTAGAAGCTCCTGCTCTATTACTTTGAATTGCTCTTTTTGTTTCTGGTCTTTTGGAGGATTCTGTTAATATATACCCGTGCGATTTGTCCTCATATTTTCAAGATATATGACCTTCTAATATTGATTATTCCAATACAAACAGCTCGATCATTAACTACATATTCCCATCTCTCCATGTAGATGTCTCTTATAAATCCGACGTTCTGGGGAAATGGAAGACTTGGCGTCATAAGCTTATCGGACGCGTATCTCAACTTCTCCAATCAATTCATCATGGACGGTCGTCCTCCCAAAAGACAACGCAGAAATGCAAAAGACGAGACAAAGATCACATCGAGAAACCGCAATCCAATCGTCAGCGCAGAGAGCTCTAGTCCGATCGAGTCAACAGAGCCCTTCACCCTCTCTTCACGCCCTAAACCATCGTACTTTCGTGGCACAACCCCATCGACACGAATCGCTTCATCCTCACCCTCTCCAAACAAAAAAATCAAGTCATCGCCTAAGCCAGACTCGAAATCCAAGTCCCTGCATACCTTCTTTCACCCTGCAACCGAAGGACAGCGATGGGCCCCACCAAAGTCCGAGAAGCAGTCTCTCCCACCGGTCAAGGAGACTGTTGACGTGGATTTGATTGAGGATGACTACGACTCCTACGATGAAATTTTTACACAGCATCTAGCTAATGAATGCGCGGGGGCTGGCGCAACAGCCATGAGCTCTAGCCAGACGCGTCCGCCTGCGCCAAAGCCGGCGGCCCAGGTTAAAGCACCGCGGAGAACGACGAAGAGGTTTCTTCTATCTCCAGCCACTGGAAAATGTTCTGCGAAGGAAATCTCGGTCGCGCAATCTGCGGGTGAACCTGACCGTCGACCATGGGCTCAACGATTTGCTCCGGCTAATCTAGGTGAATTGGCTGTTCACAAGAAGAAGGTCTCAGATGCACAGCATTGGCTGGAAGATGTCTTTGCTTGCAGGCGCTCTGAGGTGAGTAGCCAATCAATTGGGTGAATTCTGGGCTTAATGTCGATTTTGGTTCTGACATTACGCAGAGGTTACTCGTCTTGCGGGGTCCAGCAGGTTGTGGGAAAACAACCACTATATCTCTACTAGCCCAGTCGATTGGATACGACATTATTGAGTGGAAGAACCTCCCGGTCTCAGAATTTGGTGCGCTGGATTATCAATCCATGGGCGCTCATTTTGAGGAGTTTCTTGGGCGAGGAGATAAATTTGGAGGTCTTGACCTGAGAAATCCCAACGAGCTCGATCGTCAAAAGGATAAAAAGCTCCATGAGCAGCGAATCCTTCTCATTGAAGAGTTTCCCACTGTGCTTGGTCGAGCGTCTTCCGCCCTCACGGCATTTCAGGGGTCTCTTCAGCGATATCTGGCTGCCTCTGCCAACGACCACGCACAGGGCCATTTTGGATTGACCCATCCACCTATTGTTATGATTGTGTCAGAGACTTTGTTGGGCTCTGCGTCCTCAATATCAGATAACCTGACAGTTCATCGGCTGCTGGGGCCAACGATCTACAATCATCCCGGGACAACGATATTGGACTTCAATAGCATTGCGCCCACATTCATGAATAAGGCTTTGCGCTCTATCTTAGACAGAGAGGCGCGGTATTCCAGACGGGCTCAGATCCCCGGGCCAGGGGTCATAGACAGAATTTCCGAAGTAGGCGATATCCGCAGTGCTATATCATCTCTCGAGTTCCTTTGCCTCAAAGGCGATGGCACGGGTAGATGGGGAGGGAGCGTGGCTAAAACGAAGAAGACACGAGGCGAAGTCTCCCTGACAGTGATGGAGACAGAGTCTCTCAAGATGATTACACAAAGAGAGGCTAGCCTGGGCATGTTCCATGCTGTTGGGAAGATTGTCTACAACAAACGCATGGACTCGAGTTTGGTCGAGGGCGAAGTAGAGATCCTTCCGCCACCGCCGGACTACCTGCGCCAATACCACCGACCAAAAGCTTCGCAAGTATTGGTCAATGATCTAATCGACGAGACTGGAACCGAAATATCAACGTTCATCAGCGCTCTCCATGAAAATTACATACCCTCGTGTGACGGTGACAATTTTACAGATTGTTTAAATGACTGCATCGAGTCCCTTTCCGATAGCGATATACTCAGCGCTGACCGCCGACCAGGACAGGGCGCACGTGCGGGTATAGGAACTGGAATTCCGTCTTTCGGCAGCGGTATCGATGTACTGCGGCAAGAGGAAATGAGCTTTCAGGTTGCGGCGCGTGGTCTTCTTTTCGCTCTGCCATACCCTGTCAAGAGACGGGTTGGTTCTGGGCGTGGACGAAGTCGTGCAGGCGATGCCCACAAGATGTTCTACCCGGCCTCTTTGCGATTATGGCGAGAGGCCGAGGAGATCGAGGGATTGGTGGATTCATGGATGAACCGACTGCTCCATCCTTTCCAGTCTCAACCCCTTTCGCAAACTGGCTCTGAGCTCACAGGTGTCAGTTCTTGGAAAAGTCTCCAAGTAGGGAGATCCTCCTCGATGAAATCCAGAACTAAAGATGATACTCCGAGTGTAGTCACTATGATGCCTCGACATGACTTACTACTCTACCAGTTGCCCTACATGGCTGCCATCCGGCATCAAGACCCGGATTGTTGGCAGTTGGATAAGATCACCAGCATTCACACCACCAACGAGAGTCTTCGCAATGGCACCATTGATGACATGGAGTACCTCCCAGCACAGCGATTGCATGGGGATGATCCCAACAGTAAATCTTTGGGGTCTCGACTACCACAGGAAGAGAAATTGATCCTCAGCGACGATGATATTGTTGACTAAGTGATTGGGATGAATGCCATATGTACACTTATAAGATAGTTAAATTAGAGAAAAGAAGAACAACCCTCTTGGACGTGTTAGAGAGAATAGAATTCATGTACATGGATATACTTACATCTGTACCTAGTAATTCCTATATACTGAAGTATCTGGAGGTATTCGTGTTCTCTGTACTTCGTATTGTGTCCAGATGTTGGGGTTCATCGCCGATCCTCGTGATCCTATCTTATCGCCAGCTTTCTTCTTTCAACGTCGCCTTGCACAATCCTTGGGGGAATTGTTAGATGATAAAAAGGTGATAGATGACATTTCGCTTCGTATGCGATTCTGTCTTTGGCTCTTTTTGGGCCTCCCATCAGTCACTAACACTCGGACAGATAGAATGCTCAATGACCATGAACCCTCGAAACAAGGACACGGCGGTTCCTACCTGATCAATCGATCTCGAATCTCTGCTGTGGACTCACTAGATGAAACCGACGTCCTTGTCAATACCACTGCTCAACCTGACAAAGGAGAAGACAAGCGGGGCTATGCTCAATTGAAGAAAGATGCTCCGGGTCTTATTGCGGCGGCCGCACATGCGGCTGTGCCGAGCTGGACGAATATGATTATAATGATTTCTCTTATATTCGGGGGCTGCTGTGCAAATGTGGGTGGCTAGGTCTCAATCACTGCTGTGGGGATAAGATGGGGCTAACATTGTGTGTAGGTCTTTGCATTGGAGGCGATTATCAAGTAAGTCAACAAGCTGAACGAATGACCGTAGAATGATGCTGATCCCCCGGTTTTGTTTACAGGGAACAGCCCACAGCCGGTAAGGAAGACATATATCACCTTCTGACACATGAGTGAGGCCAACTTAACACGTTCCATAGGTCCTTTGATAACATTTGCCCAATTCATCCTCTGTGCACTGTTCACCATTCCAAGCTTCCTGTCCTTTTCGGCAGGACCACAAGCTCTTTTTCTCAATCCGCGTGCCATTCCATTGCGGTCATGGGTGGTGTATACTGCCTATTTTGTTAGCGTCAACCTTCTCAACAATTGGGCATTTGCATACAAGATATCAGTACCACTGCACATAATTTTGCGATCTGCTGGTCCTGTTGCATCAATGGTAATCGGCTATCTGTGCAACGGCAAACTTTACTCCCACGGTCAGGTCATATCGGTTGCAATGCTGACTGTGGGTGTGGCAGCGGCGGCGATGGCTGATGCCCAAGCCAAGGGGGTGTCTATGCACACTGACTCCAATTCCACAGACACAATGACAACTGTGATGGGTTTCACAATCCTCGTGCTAGCAATGGTTCTCTCTGCATTCCAAGGGATCTATGCTGACCGCTTATATTCCACTTATGGTAGAGATCATTGGAAAGAAGCGCTTTTTTACTCCCATGCACTTTCTCTGCCGGTGTTTCTGACAAGCTATCCGCAACTGCTGGGCCAGTGGCAAGTTGTGGCTTCATCACCTTCTCTGCTGTCTCATTTGGATTCAAGGTTGTCGCACAGTCGGATGTTGTCGAGTGAGGTCAAGAGTACCACATTCTCGGTCTTGGTGCAAATGTGTCAGATTGAGTCTGTGCAGGTTTTACTTGGGCATATTCCTGTTCAGGTGGCATATCTGGCCATGAATGCATTGACACAGTACCTGTGCATTCGAGGTGTCCATCTTCTATCTGCGAAATCTTCGTCACTGACAGTTACTATCTTCTTGAATATACGAAAGCTGGTTTCACTACTCTTGTCGATCTATCTATTTGGGAACGATTTGGCTGGTGGTGTTTTGGTTGGCGCCACCCTGGTGTTCATCGGAGGTGGTTTATACGGCTTTGAGGGTGCTCGTCTACGCAGTGTCTCTAAAAAGACCAAGTGAGTCTATATACAAGGTGTGTATGACAATGGATCTCTCGACCGGGTATTTTTCCGCACATCGTTCATTTTGTTATACATTGTCCCTATAGATCATAAAGACTTTGGATGTTGCAGACTCATACCTCTATGAGTGGAATAAAGAGATATCGATATCATGTGCAGGCCGCGGTAATTGTACATAATTTGAGATCGCAACACTCATCCACCACGCTGGATGAGTAGAAAAGCAGCAAGCATGAGGCATAATCAAGACCTGCTAGGGTTTTTCTAGGCAAGATCATAGAAGATAAGAGAAAACACAAGGCCATCTATAAAACTTCACCGACAATCTTGGCGGCCTCTTTGTAGGTCTCCAACAGCCGCTCACACTTCTCTCTCTCGGCTTTAATGCCGTCATCCTCGTAAAGAAGTTCGCTGAAGAGATCCTCTTTGTAGAGCTCACTCACAAGTCTGTTCTGCACCACATCCTTGCAGTGGTTAACAAGTAGGTGCATGACAGCCTTAGGAACCTGGTCTGCAATGGTTTCTCGTACAATGTTGAAGTACGATGAAATGAGACGGCGAATCAGCTCAGTTTCAAGCATTTCACGGTCAGTAAGTGCAGGCTCGGTATTTTCATGGGGCTATGATAGTTCAAGGTTAATAAATGCATATACGGGGGCATCGAACCGCCTGAATGGTAATGATTACTTACGAAAGTAGAGTCACCACCATACTCAGATGGTGCAGTGTATTCCTCAGCGGGAAGAATAGGGGGCCTAACCTCAGCACGACGAATGCTCTGGCTGATGCTTGGCTCACTGCCATGTGGCATTTGCCGGTTCGCGTTCATTCCTGCCGGTGAGATGGCTGTGTTATGGGCACCTTCTTTGCCGAAGAAATAGTTCAAGAATGAGTCCCGGGGGTTATTAGAGGCACCACCAAAAGCAGCTGCATGGTTAGAGTGGGCACTGTTCAGAGAGGCAGCAATGCCATTCTCGCCTGTGCGACCGACGTGAGGAGACATGCTTCGTGAGCCCTTATTGGAGTGAGTTCGGATGGGGAGGTTTTGCTTGTCAGCATATTCCTCATCGTCTGGACCACCCGTAGTGCCGTTAGGAGCCCCCAATTCTTTTTGGCGTCGCTTCTCGCGCTTTCGCTTTTCCTCTGCCAATACAGCTTTCCTCTCTTCATCCTGCTTGTTCTGGATGATGGAAGACATGGCAGCAGCAGCACCAAGGAAGTTCGGGTGGTTGGTATTAATATACGCCCTCTGAATCGAGATCAAGGATTCGACATAACTTGAGCATGGGCCTAGGCGTTCGCGAAGAAGGTCTGATACAACCTCAATCAACTTCCCTTGAAGGCGGGGGAATCGCAAGAGCTCTTGATTCCCACATGTGTGGCAGATCTTGATAAGCTCCTCATAGACGAGCTCCACACATCGCTGACTGGGTGATTCGAGAAGTTTGATCTGTGGCTTGACCAGCAAATCAAAGGCCAACTCAGGGACAAACAGACTAGGGCGAGGACCTGTCGAGTTCCGTATGGCCGTTCGGATATCAGAGACAGTCAGATTATGAGTGGGATCAATTGTTTCCAATGAATTCCCAAAAACCGAGTTGAAGATGTAGTAGATTCTCGCTCCACCACATAATTCTTTGGTGGAAATTTCCGAGGAAGTACCGTCAATAGATGATATGAACGAGGCAGCAAACCTAGTCATCTGTTGAAGAATCAACGATCCGCGGTGTTCTTCGCCACTGAATTGTTTGTTTCCGTAACTGGCTAACTCCTGCTGGGTTTGACCCATCAGAGTGTTCAGTCGCGCCTTGATATCCGGCAATCGGTCTCGAATATGCGACATCAGTGTTGTGTTCAAAGTCTTGGCCAAAAAGTGTGTGCCACAACGGTTAGCCATATTTCGGTAGGCTGGATGGTGCCGGAAAAAATCAGACTCTGCCCGCAATGCATCAGAGAGTGATTTTCCAGATTGAATATCTTGTTGGGACCGGTTGACGACGCCAATGAATCCAAGCTTCAGGGGATACACTCGACCCGAGAGAATGTCCATCGCATTAGTGCCATGGTCCATAAGATCCAGTTTTGACAGAACGCCTATCGTCCTCCGACCCATGGCATCCACCTGGCGGGCAAGCTTCAAGGCCTCGGAATTGACGAGATCGACATTAGCCGGGGATACCGCAAGGATTATGCTATTCGGTTTGGCGATGTATTCCAGGATCAGAGTACGGGTTTGTTTCTCGATATCGGACGGTTGATCACCAATGGGCACTTTTGTGAGTCCGGGCAGATCCACAAGTGTGAGATTGAGCACATGAGGCGAGAAGATCTTCAGATTGATCGGTTGTCTGTTGATGCCCTTGTTGCTTCCGGCGATTCTTGCCGTCTCTGCTTCTATCTCTTGCTTCACTTGCGCAAAGTCATCGAATTTACGCCCTGGAAGATGGTGAAATTCGGCCCATTCGTGTTGACCGGCAACACTAGCGGCAGTATGTGGGATATGAACCTCATCGGATTCCGGCTTATCGTCGCGTTCACTTGGTACGTTGATAAGTTGCAGGATCAGAGGCCGCCGCGTAACGATTCCACTTCCTCTCGGTAGGAAGTCTCTTCCGACTATATTCTCTAAGACCGACGACTTTCCGGATGACTGGGAACCAACCACGACCTAACAGGGTAGAGATTAGTCTTGATTTACAGGGTATCGAATGAGAACTCCCACTCCAGATAGAAAGCCTTCTAGCCGATCAGACTCACAATTTGGGGCAAATCCAAAGAATCATTTCCGATGGTATTAAACACCAGATCCTGAAGCTTGTTCACAGTCACGAGCAGATCCTCGCCCAGCGATGCCATGATGTGTTTTGGGAACACCAAAGCAGATTTCCTGGAATCGTATGGTCGCAGGGGTCTAATGAGAGCTCCGGGCGAAAGAAACGGATATATTGCTAGGCGGGAAGTGAAGTCGCGTACAAACGGTCTCCGGATCCCTGTAGCACTCGGCTTCCCTGAAACATTGTTTATGGCCACTTTTTCGGCGCACGTGATCCTGACATAAGCAGGTGCCAAGGTCATGACGTTGATGATTCGTCGACTCGGGTTAGGTCTACAATACCTATGTAGGTCAGGTACCTATTTCTACAGTTATATATAACGGGGTCCGTACATATTGCATCGACTGGACGGATTTGTAGTGGATTGTGTAGTACACATAAGCATATGGGATATTCAGATATCTCAACCACATTACATCTGGTCAATGGACGGATACGAGATGCCGTCGCTTTGTGCTTGTACCTCGGCATATGAGTATTGGAGTATGCTCTGATCACTCGTCCAGGTGAACATAGTTGGCAGGGAATAGGCCTTGTTTTCCATTATACTCGCCAAGCCACCAGTCATCGTCTGGGTATGTCTAAAGGGGAATTAGTAATGGACATGATGGGGCGAAGAAGGCGTAAAAAGCCACGGGTGATTTCACTCACTATATTGGTAATCGTCGCACCTTCAGGGAAGCCGATTTCATTATCTTCGGCGGCTTCATAGTCATACAAAGCTGTCGCAGTGATGCCTTTGGAACTTGGAGAAGCGGCCGCTACGGGTGCAGCGGCTGGAGTAGGTGCGGTTGGGGCATCAGCAACAGACTCCGGCTCTGCTTCAAACTGATGGGAATCGGCTGTTGATTCGTGGGATCCAGCTTCTTTCTCGTCCACAATCTCCACGTAGTTGGCTGGGAAGAGCCCACGCTCACCCTGAGTATTGACACCGACCCACCAATCTTGGTCCACCATTTCAATGTCGGTCACATACTCTCCCTCACGCAATTCAATTTCATTGTCCTCGGCTTTTTCATAGTCATATTGGATCTGCGCTCGCGGTCCGAGGTGGTGCTCCCCGAGCTGTTCCTGGGCAGTTGCTTCGCCCGCAGCCCGACCAAGGTCATGGGAGTCGTCTTCAAGTTCCCTTTCGTCCGGCACAACCGCTTGCAAGCTTTGAACAGGCATAGCTGGGGCAGGAGAATGCTGCTCCTCATGTGCGTCGGCTACACCCCGGCCAACCGGCATGGCAATCTGAATCGGTGAGCTCTCACGCACCGGTGGAGTGGGAGGTGTCGGGGAACGAGGTTGCGGTGGAGGAGTAGGAAGAACCTGTTGGGCATCATTTTCTGGCTCGGGCTCGGGCTCATTTTCTTCGGAGGACAACCCTGGCATCGGAACTGGACGACTGGCCTGAGGAACAGGGGGAGCAGGAGGAGCAAGTGGCGCGGGTGAGTCATGGGAGGGCTGATCGCGAGTATCACTCACATGAGGTTGTGGTTCATCCTCTTGTGGTTCATTTGCCTTTGCATCAACAGGCTGGTCAGGGAGATGGGACCGTTCCCGTGCAGTTTGAACGGGAGCCCATGACTTGCCCGCATAAGAGCTCTTCCATTCGCCCTGGCCACTAGTCTGGGTTTGAATCGCTGCAGGGGTAGGGGCAGGCGCAGCCCCTCCAGGCGACGGAGTCACACCACGCTCTTTGGCCTTGCGCTCTGCCCAAAGTTGAGAAGGTGTCTTGCCTCCCTCATCGGCGAAAGTTCGGCTTGCAGCACCGATCTGCGCACTCGAGCTCGGCTTGGGCTCAAGGCCAATGGGGAGAGGTGGTTTGGTTCCTGGGAAAGCCGGAGAAGAGCCGAAATTGTTGGTAACCTTGGGTTTCGGTAAGCTAGTCAAGCGCTCCGATGCGGTTGAGGGTACAGGTCGCTCCGGCAACGTCGTCGGGGGTTGATTGCCGCCGGAGCTTGAGAAGACGGGATCATTGCCGTCCTCTGGTTTCTGTGCTCTGGCCCGAATAGCAGCAATATCAACCTTACCAACAGGTTCATAGGAACCCTTGACAATTGCTGGGCGATCATCCCGGAGCTGACCAGACTCGGCAGCTTGCTTGCGAATTGCGGCAATGTCAACTTTACCCACTGGCTGATATCCACCCTTAACCACATTGCTAGAATCACTCAAGGGAGCAGCAGCAGATTGACGAGTAGCTGTGGGGTTTGCCTTGAGCTCTTCTAGGTTCACTTTAGTGGGCTTGTAAGCGGGTTGAACCTTTTCCAGTTGGCTGCGAGTCACTGGAGGAGCATCTGCACCCCATCCATCCTCATCTACATCAGCCCTGGTGGGCGTGGCATGCATCCGGGCTGCGGGACTGGGTGTAATTCCCCCTGATCGAGTTGGTGTAAAAGCCGGCTTACTAGCCACAGCAGGCTTGGGAACTGGGGCGGGTGCCGATGCCTCGCCTGCTGAATACTTGGAACCGGATGAGTCTGCCACGCGCTGGACGATTCCTTCCGGTGTCAAATCCCCGTCTGCGCGGGCTGTGATTTGTACATGATATCCCTACCCAACCAAGTCAGCCTCATCGGAGTGATGTCATTGAAAAGAAACACCTTACATGCAGAAACTTGGAGACCGTAGCAAGGTGACTAGTGAAGTACCCTTTGGTTCGTTCCGGTACGCCTTCACCACACCACCCAACCAGTACGTTCTTAGGAAGGCGGGTGTTAGGATCAGTTACCTTGACAAAGGCAAACTGCACCCGTCCTTCGGAAAATTCATCGATCAGGTCGGCCAGTTCGCCGTCTATGAATGGAGGTTATCAGTAATGGTATGACATTCAGCTCGTTGTCATATCACTGACCTCCGGTGCTTTGAACCTTTAGAACACTCTCCTTGCCTCCATCTTGCTGGAAGGCACTAACAAGCGGGGTAGAAACCGAAAAGACCGCCCATTGACCATAAGTCGAAGACTGAGTACTTCCAGCTGGGGGTGATGCATTCACCACAGTCTGATAACTTTTGGTTATCGAGGGGCCATTGGATGAGAGATTGAGAGAAGCCATGACTTCCGGAGGAGGGGACGGAAAGGGGAGCTTGTCAAAGTTGGGAATTGACCACGTGGGAGAATTGTTTGCTTTTTCTCTCGATCGTTCTCTCTCTCTTTTACAAAATCTGTGTTTGATACATGAACTGTCAGTATCATGTAGTCAAAGTCAAGGATCTGATTTTGTGGTGGAACCGTGTAGATGTGTAGATTGGCAGATAGGAGAGAAGAGAGTTGACGTCGATGTAAACACGAAACACGAACCTTGAAACGAAAGCGAAGCAACGGGGCTGAATGATTGATGGGAGGATATGACACAAAATTGATGAGTACAGATTCAGGGGAAATAATGAGCAGATGAAAGCGATGAAGTCTGGTGGAGAAGAGAACTAGGGGAGTGGATTACGATAGCTACACAGCCCGTTCTGGAGGCACCCTTCAATTGGGAATGAGCAAGTCCACCTTTTGCAATGGTGACATGATAAGAGAGGGAAAGAGAAGCATTGAAATCATCATTGTTTAAAGTAAGCGGATATCCATCTCCCGTACTCGTGTATAGAATACTTTCACATCAGCGAACTTGTAGTACTTGAGAAGTACATGGAAGCACATCTGTATGTGGGGAGGTTCGGAGAGGTACCTAGGTACTTAGTTACTCTGTCCATAGTAGCCTGAAGTAACGATAGGTTCCCCGACGATCTGGACTTTCTTCTCGTCCTCACCGAGACCTTAATCTTGACAATTTTTTTTTTTTTTTCTATACAGAGGACCTTAAGAATCATTATCATATCTTAGTTTTCCTGACTCTCTTTTGCTTTTTCTTCTTCTTGTCTTTGGCCTTGCCTGCTAAATCAGTTTTTACAGTATACAACATATACGTGGTTCTTCTCTTTATCTAATCATTCTGGATACCAATGTGTTTGCATTGGACGCGCTTGTTTTTCACTCATTTTCTCTCTTTCCCTCTCTATCACTGCTCTGGGAGTCACAATTTTCATCATAAGTAAGGGGGTACAATAGTCATGGGACCTCCTCATTTCGATCTCAGTACCAGTCAGAATGCCAACGCATCTCCCGACATTTTGAACAATGAATCTGCCACATCTCCCGATCTGACTGGTCCGGTGGATTCTCCTCTTCATGAAACCCCTCATGTGCTAGACCAGTCTCCCGATGATGTTTTGCCCAGAGATCAACAACAGAAAACAGCTACCTATGACTATGCTTATGAGAAGTCCATGAGTCACGCTGAGGCGCGACTCTTCTATCAGCATCATCAGCTGACCGCGCGGAACGACAATACTTTTCCTTCGAGTCCAGTGGCAACAGCTCGCCCAACGGTCGAACCGCAACTCGAAGAATCACTGAACATATCAGATCAGATGAATGTCCAAGGTCAGATCTCCGGCGAGGGATCTATGCCTTTGGAACCCGATGATACTACACTACGCCTGCAATCTGCCAGTGGCCCTGATTTCTCCCGGTCTTATTTCCTCGAAGATGGCCAAGATGAGGCCAACAGTTCTGCCCGGAACCAGGCGGTGCATCTAAGTGCTGTTCATGGGCAGAGCCCACACTTGGCCGCGGAAAGTCTCCAGAGCGCCAGTGTCGTCATTGGAGGGCCTCAGGTTGCTAGCGGGTTTGCATCTAGCAGCGATGCGGTGACATCTGAGCTAAACACCATCTACTGCAAAATCAAGAAGTTGCTTGATCGGCGGTCCCACTATATGGAACTTTCTTTGCAAGGACCTGGACATGACCCCAAGGACCAACCGGATTGGAAGATCTACCCTCCGCCTCCAGAACCGGCATGGGATGACGGCAAAGAATACCAACCTGGCAATGTCGGTGGACCATCCGATCCTGTGGGGAAGAAGAGGAAGATGGGGCAAGCTATCGGAGAGGATTTCGACATGGAGGAATTGATGCCTTTGCCCAATGAATCAACATGGACCTATCGACTGGATGGCAATAGCGTTTATCAAGTATTCGAGTCCGAGGCTGCTGCCGATCAGCAGGAACCTATTGTCCGAATCCCGTCGTTGCGCGATTTTTACATGGACCTGGATGCTGTTGTCGATTTGTCGACTGATGGACCTGCCAAGAGCTTTGCATTCAAGCGACTCTCATACTTGGAAGGCAAGTTTCAACTTTATACACTGCTGAATGAGTATCAGGAGATGGCCGACAGCAAGAAAGTACCTCATAGGGACTTCTATAACGTACGCAAAGTTGATACCCACGTGCATCATTCGGCGTGCATGAATCAGAAACATCTTCTGCGCTTTATCAAAAGCAAGATGAGGAAGTCTCCGGATGAAGTGGTCCTTTTCCGAGATGGAAAACATTTGACCTTGAGAGAGGTATTTGAAAGCATCAATTTGACTGCTTATGACCTCAGCATCGATACATTGGATATGCATGTAGGTCTCTCATCAACTGCCATGATTCTTGGTTTCCTTTACAGCATATGGATTATGGCAATAATATGTGGTCTGGTGGCACCAACCTCTCTTTGCTCTTCTTCCTCATTCCACCCCCTCCCCCAACTACACATATTGCGCCTTGTGGTCATACACGAGTACCATCCTCGCTAACTGAACTGATAGGCACACACTGACTCATTCCACCGATTCGACAAATTCAATTTGAAATACAACCCAGTTGGCGAATCTAGGCTGCGCGAAATCTTTCTCAAAACAGACAATTATATCAAAGGTCGCTACCTGGCAGAAATCACCAAGGAGGTGATCTCGGATTTGGAGTCCAGCAAGTATCAAATGGTGGAATGGCGAATCTCAATCTACGGTCGCTCCCTCCAAGAATGGGACAAGCTCGCAGCCTGGGTGGTAGACAATAAGTTGTTCTCTCCTAACGTCCGCTGGCTCATCCAGGTGCCTCGTCTCTACGATGTCTACAAATCAAGCGGTATGATGGAAAATTTCGAGCAGGTCATCACCAATGTCTTCCAGCCGTTGTTCGAAGTGACCCGAGATCCTTCGAGTCACCCTAAGCTCCATGTCTTCCTTCAGCGAGTGGTTGGGTTTGACAGTGTGGATGACGAGAGTAAGCCCGAGCGTCGGCTTTATAGAAAATACCCCATCCCCCGGGAGTGGAATACTAAGCAAAACCCCCCTTACACTTATTGGCTGTACTTCATGTTTGCCAACATCGCTTCTCTCAACAACTGGCGGAAACGCCGTGGGTTCAACACTTTTGTTCTTCGGCCTCATTGTGGAGAGGCAGGCGACCCGGATCATCTGGCTGTCGGCTTTCTCTGCTGTCACAGCATCAGTCATGGTATCCTACTGCGAAAGGTACCTCTCTTGCAATATCTTTACTACCTGGATCAGATCGGTATCGCCATGTCACCACTTAGTAACAACGCTTTGTTCCTGACGTACGACAAGAACCCCTGCGCTAGCTTTTTCAAGAGGGGTCTCAATGTATCCTTATCCACCGATGATCCATTGCAATTTGCCTTCACAAAAGAGCCTCTCATTGAGGAATACTCGGTTGCGGCACAGATCTACAAATTCAGCGCAGTGGACATGTGTGAACTCGCCAAGCATTCAGTCGATCAAAGTGGATTCGAACTTTGCCTCAAAGAAAGATGGCTTGGCTCCGGCTGTGCCTTGCCGGGAGTGGATGGCAATAACGTGGCAAAGAGCAATGTCCCAGACATTCGTGAGGCATTCCGATATGAGACTTTGCTCGCAGAATTATCCTTGTTGGTCGCTCAGTTTTTCTTTACCTGTATGGAAACAGCGCTAATCGTCAATCATCTCATCAGAATCGAGCGATACTCCGATAACAATGTGACTGAAGAGCCGAAAAATTCAGCCTCGAGACCCCAGGCGCACAATCTGTCTGCAAATCAGGGTAATTAGGATCTTGAGGGTGAGCTGAATATATACAGCGGGCTAAATTGAAATCATTAGATCATGTCACACCTAACTCCCAATCTCACTCTGGCCCGTGTTTGGTTGCAGCTGATGCGAACATTCTACAGCGAGATCGCCAAGGTGCGAACCCGATTGCTACGTCCTCATCAACTACACCCACCCACCTTGCTCGGTCCCCTCGTCTTGCCACCGGTGATTTCTCATCTTTCGGTACCGGCACATCCCTTGGGACAGGTGTTGGAAGTACAGACGGCCTGCCAGAGCAAAAGATATTCCCGGGAATTGTTCATGAGAGGGTCCGAAAGGGAAATATACATCCATAGGCGCTTCCTGGCTCGGATAGTCTACGTTGGAATACAGCCCTGGAGAGTGTAGCTGATATTCATCAACACATGTCACTGCCGTGGGCCACACAATGAAGATAAACCGCATATAAATATGCAACTATATTATCAACTCGTCCCAAAAATAAAATTCAATAAGAATTGAGAACTGTCGAGGATAGTGCTTGTAACTATCACAATTAAACAAGCAAGCCATCCATGCATGCATACTCACCCTTTAGAAAAGAATGCACGCTATCCAGTAATAGACCACATATCAATTCTTAAAGGTAAATCATATTGCCCAGCTGCCTCTTCGCTCTGGAAGACCCCAGCCCTCGAGATTGGTTTCATCATCGATCATCCCAGGCTCCTGCCTTGCCCACTCTTGGATATATAAGCGGAGAGCTTTCCATCGTGCACATGCACCTGCGAGACTGTCATTTTCGGGAGCAACAACGTAGCCTTTGGCGTCGACGTGCAAGTCGTCCCTGCGAAGGTCTTGGACCGAAATACCCGAAATACGGCTGAGTTCGTAGTCATAATAACGAGCAAGACATGGGTATCCCAGTGAAAGGTAGTTATAGATCTGGGTCACAAACCCGTCATGGAATTCAGATTGGATGGCCATCTGGAGATTAGGGCTCACGGGTTTTCGGGAATTATGGCTGCCAGGTGAAGCCACAAGACGGTCCAGGTGGGTGTGTGAAGGAGATGGGCTGAGTCCCAGACCCATGCCAGCCTCATCAATACGAGGCATGGGAGTTACAATCCCAGGCAGCAGACCATGCATTTCATGCTCCTGGTCTTCATCTTTACAACAAGTACCCATCCAAAGACCCACAACTTTCCTATCGCCGCGACTGGGAGCTGCGCACCACAAACCACCACAGCCCGAACAAGGGTCCGGTACGTTAAAGGAAGCAGCATCGTTGCTGGCATGCTCACACATCGTTCCCTCGGGTGAGATACTTTGAGGAAGAACAATGTCATTTCCAAGCATGGGTGGGCTGTTTCCATCTTTGTTCTCCGCCAAAAAAGAATTTCGTTGTCTGGATGCAACCATTGCTCGGTGTCTCATCTCCGATTCTTCCTTGTGAAGGCGCAAGTACTCGAGCTCCCATGATAAATCGGCCGAAGATTGCCGTCGAGACTTAATATGACGATACTTCATTTGAGGCACAGGGTCTTCTTCCAACTCCCCTTCATCTTCGCCGATGGCGAAATGATCAACAGGTTCGTATACTTGCTCATTCGGGAAGGCAGCCAGAGCTTGTTCCTTGAGCTGTCTTTGTGCGGACCGAGCGGCAAGCGAGAGCAGGTAATCTGATACCTCCTCATCGCAGCTTTCACGGGGCAGGTTGGTCATGTGTAGATCTCCAGTCATTTTGCTCGAAGGCCCAAGTGGTGAAGTGCATCCTGAGTGCGATCTGGGGCTTTCTGATTCTTCACTGCTGTTGGACGGGATTGATGGGAGATCAGGGACTCGAAATGAGTGTCTACGGACTTGTTGTTGCCGGCGTAAGAGACTGGAATATGAAAATCGGGATTCGGGTAACACATGGAGGGTACTGCGAGGAGGGGTATCTGGTCCACTAGTCGTATGAACTGTGGAAGACCTTGTGGCATTGTGTTCTTGGGCAAGTCGGACAGGTTCTCTTTTTCGGACCGAACGGGTGTCAGTTTCTATAAGATTAGGTGTAAACCTTCTTGGGCCTTCTGGTGCCTTGCTAGAGGACACTGAATTTCCCTGGTGTATCGCAGAAGTTGAATGAGCCCTTCTATTGCTGAATTTGCTTGTTTCGATTGGTTCAGGTAGGAATTTTCTCGTTGGCCGTTGTTCACTAGTGTATTTTGAGTGTGTCTTGCCTGGCGACGAAGCCAGTTGATCTGCTTCAATGAAAGCTGGTCGTGGTCCCCTGGAGCTTCGCGATAGGGTTTCGATCGGTTGAGCCAAGAATTTTCGGGGGGTCACAGGTTGTGCTTCACTTTGTGATGTTGCAGACTCGAGCGGCTGAGATTGATGGTTTGGCTGACTACTGCCTATGAAGGAGACATCTTGAGCGAGATGGCTTTCACCTCTCCGAGATGTCTTTGTTCCATCCTCTGTGGGCGTGTTCACCTTCGGTTTCCAATGAACTTCTGGGGAATGGTGGCCCATTGTCTGGTCCTCACTACCCCAGCACAGCTCTAGACCACAGTTGTCTTTCAGAATCAACGGAGGAATTGGGGGTATGATAACATTTTCAATATGTGGATGAAATCACCTATGCACTGTCTTATCGGTTTGGTGATGACAAGAATAGGAAGCATGCGGGGTCGAAAAAGCGGTCTCGGTATACAGAGTAACACTGAAGGCACGGGGGAGCTTTATCCCACCCGAATTTCAAGCTACATCCAAATGACAGGATAGATGGCAACAATGAATTAGGTAGAAGGTATATTAAGCTTCACAATGAAGTTTTGGGGAGCGTAGGCACATAGGATCTGTACTCAGGGACTACCTAAGTACAGTCCCATTTATATACATGTACTCAGTCTGTACTGTAGGTCGACGCGTATACCTACATGTAGGTACTTAAACGCAAGCTTCTTGATTTGATGTATCTATACGTAAATTTGAGCCCTGTAATTTACTGGAGGTAGAGGTACTTCGGCGCGCCCGACACATTACCGTACAATATAGGTTTCCATACTTGAGCCATGATGTCATTCTTAGTCACATCCTGTACTCGTAAATTTCCTACTCTCGTCTTCTCCCAAGAGTACATAGGATAGACTCATACGCAGTCCCTATCAACCAGCAATGGATTCCAATGAAAAACGAAAACTGGACGATGATGAGAAGGATCAGCAGCTCGAATCAGTGTCAAAGCAACGGAAGGTGATCGGACCTTCTCTGCCGTTGCCTCAGCAAACCACCGATACAACAAAGAGTCAGACTGACAGTGATGATGATGATGAGGCTGATGATGATGACGAAGATGATTTCGGTCCAAGTCTTCCTCCATCTGCTCCATTGGGAGGCCTGATGCAGGCAACGCCTACGGTTGCCAGTGCAAACAGTACGGTCAGTACGGCAGACATAGAGCCAAAGGAGACCCAGCGAGATCAATGGATGCTACAACCTCCTTCGCAATCTGACTGGTCTTCGAGGGTTGACCCGACACAACTACGCAATCGCAAGTTCAACACGGGCAAATCAGCCACAGCACCCAAAGAAATGGATTCTTCATGGGTTGAAACCCCGGAACAGCGCATGAGACGACTACAGGATGCAGTGATGGGCATTGGTTCTTCAAAAAGCCAGACTTCAACCCAGATTGGTACTCCGAAAAATCAATCAATGGAAGATCAAATCAGGAAGTATAAGGTATGCTTGAGGCTGTGGTTTCATTCTTGATTTGCGATTTGCTTGCCTGCTTCCCTTTTCCTTCCTTTTTTTCCCGCTCTCATGGTTTTGACCTAATATGCTTATTTGATAGAACATGACTGGTGGAGATGTACGTTTAGAGAAGCCAGGACAGGCAGAAGGGGAAGATGATGATCCAAGTAGCCGCGCGTTCGATCGTGAAAAAGACATGGCGCTTTCGTCAAAAATATCTAGTGCTCAGCGCCGGGAGATGGTAAAAAAGGCCGCGGATTATAACACACGTTTTACCAAAGGGAACTTTTTATAGGTTAAAATATCTATAAATTCATTCCCAAGTAGGGGCTGATTCCCTAGTTTTATGAAAGCTCGAGCAAACCCTATTTTCTTTAATTGCTAATAGAACATGTTTAGGAGTTGACTGTGATATTACTTAGGTGGGTAGTTTGGTACTAACCGGCCCCTGTAATTTTTTTATAGAAAATACTTGTGAGGGTCCGCCACCCATATGCAACATACCACCCAAATGCAACTTTTTTTTTAAACCCTACATTTTTACTTTGATCATCAACCACCCCACCAAACATGCCTAAAACCAATAAATAGAGCAGCAGCTTTAGCTAGTAATGGATTCTCTATCTGAGCAATCTAAACCTAATATCGTGAAAACTGCGCGAGAATTCGCGGTCCCCGTGCACTGACTATGCCGGTGATAGAAAGGTGGAAAATCGCTTTTTTAATGACAATCTAATGGCAAGAAGCTTAGTTCTATATAGGAGAAGGCATTATATGAATATATTGATTACTTTGACACGGTCGGAGCATTAATAAATCACCGTTAAATAGCTGTTACAGCTAATTTATGTAAAGAATGGGGTTCTAGTGTTTATAGTATAGAGCCTGTCAACCAGGTAAGGTGAAGATGCCTCGAAACCAGTGGTATTGTGGGAGAATACAGAGACTGATTCTTAGAGAACATGGAGGGTTCTCTAAGGATGAAACTATTTAACAGACACCAAACTTGCGGTGAGTAAACACTAACATATCAACAGCTACACGATATAGGTCTACTGGTCTTGAGGCAGGTCATCACATAACCTCTAGGGGACTCCGTGACAATTTAATTCTTAAAGAATATCATTATAATAATATAAAACTACCACTATAAATTAGTGATCACTAGTAGGCCTTGATAAGTCCCGTAGCACCAAGGCAATTTTGGTGCTACGGTATGGTGCTGTGAGGTGCTGCGGGACTAAGCGAATTTTGGTGCTATTGTATAGTGCTGCGGCACTAGGTGCTGTAGCACCGTCGCAGCACCAGTTTTAGTGCTACGCTAGCATAATTCTGCTAAGGATTACCTAAAATAGATAGATAAAATGCTGACTTATCTTAATAAATTACTGTTTTTTACTTATATATTGGCATTAGGAGGTAGTTATACTTACTCACTACTAAGGTTCGTATTAAATTATATTTAAAAAATAGATTAAACACTTTAAATACTATATAAATATAGATTTAAAGTGAAAATTAGCCTAAAATAGTGTAGAATTAGTGGTTAGTATTATCTAGAAGAGAATATACTAATGTTATATATAGATATATATATTTACTCTATATATATACCTTCTAGTTTATACCTTATAGTTTCTATTTTATATTTCTTTTATAAAAGCCTATACTTTACCCTTTTTAAGATAGTATAATATTATAACTAAATAAATTACCCTAAATCTTATTTTAATCTTTATAAATTATAATTAATAAATTATAATTAATAAATTATATAGGCTTTATATAATAACTTAATATACTATCTAATTTCTAACTTTAGTTAGAAATTCTAACCTTAGATAGAAATTCTAACTAAGGTTAGAAAAGTGGACTTTAGGTAGCTCTATAGAATAGGGGAATTATATAGACCCTAAAAGATATTATATTTTATAGTGCTATAGGAGTGCTATAGGAGTACTATAGGAGTACTATAGGAGTATTATAGTACTCTAGTAGGGCTATTATAGAAGTTAGAGGTTTATAGCTAATAGATATTAAGATTTATTATTTATATAATCTATCTACTATTATACTAAGGTCTAAATTTATATAGAGTAGATACTCTTATTATTTATTATTAGTTATATTAGTTATAGATTTTCCTATATATACTATTTATACTTTCTATCTTCCTTTTTACCTTATAGTATATATACTATTTATCTTTAACCTTTAAAATACTATAGTTTAGATAGTATACTAAGGCTAGCCCTTCTTTATAGGTCTTTACTTTATAAATTAGATTCTTAGACTATCTTACTAACTATAACTTTCTTTTATATAATCTAATATATAATCCCTTTACTCCTAACTAGTTAATTAGCTAATAGACACTAAATCCTAAAGCCTCTTTAATCCTAAGTATTCTAGAGTTCTAGACTCTATATACTATTACTACTCTAATAACCCTTAAATAAATTAGACCTAGA
This sequence comes from Penicillium crystallinum, assembly GCA_027569675.1. NCBI lineage: Eukaryota > Fungi > Ascomycota > Eurotiomycetes > Eurotiales > Aspergillaceae > Penicillium > Penicillium crystallinum. Next base: position 207,859 of record JAPDKR010000047.1, read on the forward strand.
GCTAAGAAGCTTTAGGTATACTATATAAAGATAAATAAAATATAATTTATTAAGTAGTAGTAATATACTATATATACCTAATTAAATACTTTATAATATAAAGTAAACTTTAATATAAATTATATATTATTATATTAGGAATACTTTAACTAGGTTATATATTATTAGACTAGATAGCTAATAGTACTTTATTAATAATATAGAAAGATAGTCCTATATCTATTATAGTCTAGAGGTCTTTACTTATTAAAAAAGTACTATAAGAGTAAGACCTATTAGTAGGGTAGGAGAAATTCTTCCCTTTAGTAGATATTAAAGTAATTATTATAGTTTATAGTAATATATACTATTATAGCTTAAAATAAACTATATACTAATTTTATATATCTTAGTCTAAGTATTCTTTAGAGTAGAAGACCTCTTTTAATACTAAGGATTAGGAGTAAATTTAAATTAAATTAATTATAATATATTAACTCCCCTTTTAGTTCCTTAAAAGGCTAGAAATATTTAAATTTATTTAATTTATTTACCTCTTAAAAGATATACCTCTAATCTTAACTCCTAAGATAGTAAGATATTACCTATAAATAATAGTTAAGGGGGATTATTAAAAGGCCTTTATTATTTTACTAAAGAATACTAAGCTTTTAATAGTACTTAATTATTAGACTTTACCTTTTTAATAAGTATTTATAGTAATTACTAGCTATTTTATAGACTTTAGCTAGAATTATTATAAGATACTACTAAGCTTTAAGTTAATATATAATTAGTATACTAATAGTTACCTAAGTAAGATATTATAGGGTATACTATAGTAGTATAATATTATAGATAGAGTACTTATAGTAACTATAGATAATACCTCTAATAATAAAATACTTATAGAGAATCTTTACTAGTTAATTAAATAGCTTAATCTTTTAGATAGTATATAAGTTATATAAATTCTATACCTTATCTATATAATTTAGCTTAGCTTAAAGGACCTCCTTAGATTAATAAAGGCTAATCTAAATAATAATACTACTAATACTATCTAGTTAAAGGAAGAGAATAAATCTACTCTTTAGAAGGCTAAATCTAAGAAAGGAATTATCTATATACTTATAAAGGTTAGTTATTTAAAATCTATATTAAAGTATACTTATATTATTTCTAGATCTATACTTTTATAGTCTATATTAATATTAGTCCCTAATAATAAGAGTTCTTTCTAATACTATAAGATACTAAGCTAAAGCTTATACTAATATAAGATATATATATCTACTAGAATTTAATATACCTAATACTTTAGTATATAAAATATCTATCTATTATATTTAATAAGTATTATACTCTATATAACTAGCTTTAGTTTTAGCTAAGTATATAAGAGTAATAGTAGGTTAATTACCTACTTTATATTATAAAACCTTTCTATATATAGATAGTTAGTCTATCTAAGGTTAAGGATATTATAATCTATTATATATTTAAGATATATAATAGACTATTTAGATATTTTAAAGACTCCTAGAAGTGTCTATATTAGAAGAAGATTCCTTAGAAGAAGGTAATACTTTATACTTTAAAGGCTAAAGAATAGAAGCTTATAGTATACTATAAGGAAACTAAAAAGGCTTATAGGTATCTTTATATAATAGGGATAATCCTTACCCCTATATATAAGCTTAACTACTTTAAGGGAGTAGACTAAACTAATAATAATATAGATTAGTATATAGTATATAAAAGCTCTCTATATTCCTACCTTAAGTGATACTATTAATATTAGTCTATAACTTAATTAGTAGATAAAGGTAAGACTTTATAATAAACTAGGAGTATATTTAGTCTACTTATATAGACCTAACTAAGATTAGTTATCTAAGAGAAGGTTAGTTAGTAAGAAGAGTTAATAGGATATCTTAATCTTTATATATATACTATAGAACTTAAAACTATAATATATACTAACTTTATAAGGAACTAATAATAATAATCTATATTAATTCTAGAGATAATATAAGACCTAGTTCCTAACCCTTATAGTATTAGCTTAGGATATCTTCTCTATTCCTACTACTAATATAGGAGTTAAATAGTTATTTAGCTTAGTATAGGATATCTACTATTATAGATATAGATCTCTTAATATAATAACTATTTAAGATCTAATAATACTTCACTATATAATATATTTTAATATAAACTATACTTAAGACTAGCTATTAATAGAAAGTTAGGATCTAAGTAAAAGGATAGAGGCCGATAAGGAGGTAGAGGCTTAACTCTCTAATTATAATATAGTTAGTATTAGTGATAATAAGGAACTTAAGTCTAAAACTAATAATATATCTAAAGCCGATAATATAGATATCTATAATTATAAAACTTTACTTAGTCCCTAGGATATAGACCTACCTCTAGATTAAGAGGTAGAATTAGTTAAACTTCTAGATTATTACTTAGTAGTTAGAATTATATAAAGTGATAGCTAGTGTCTATATTAGGAATAGAAGTGTTAGAGAGATAATAATAAATATATATATACTAAGAGGACTAAATAAAGTGTAAATAATTAAATAAATTTAATAATAATCTTTTCTAGATATCTAGTTTACTATAAGCAAATTACACTAAAATTACTAGCTTTTCTATATAACTTATATATATCACGAGATAAGTTATATTTACACTATTTATAGTGCTATAGCACTCCCACTATAGCACTATAGCACCGAACCAAGTATCTAGTGCTACCAAGCCTTAGTGCTGTAGCACCGAACTAAGGGCCTAGTGCTACGGCAGCACTAGTGCTATAGCACCGGTGCTACGGGACTTGTCAAGGCCTAGACTAACTAAGTATGGTCGTCCTTACCCGCTATTATTACCACTAATATATATATAAGCATGAGTATTAGGGAGAAAGTGTAAAAGTAGGGACGATGATATATTTAAATACTATTAGACTAATAAGCAATCCTGAATTTAAAACCTTTTTTTTCACCCTCTTATTAATTAAATCTGGCTATAATCAAGTAAACTAAATACCTAAAATTACGACCTAAAAATATATAAGTTATGCATATAGTATCTTAAGTATGTTTGCATTGTTTATGATCTAAAATGGGGCCCTAGACCTAGTACTAGGTCGAAAGGTTCGACCTAGACCTAGTACTGGGTTAAAGGTCCCGACCTAAAACCCAACCTAGACTGGGTTGGGTCTGGGTTGGGTCTGGGTTTTACTGGGTCGTGCGGAAGACTATCCACGAGACCTTGCCGTGTTGACATGGAGGACACGCGCGGAAGAACTTCTCTCTTCAAGATTTTTGTACACAGTTTGTGGCCTAGCCAGATTGAATCTAAATCTGACTTCAGCCCTTCACACTAATAAACTAGTCAGGTTTCAGATTATAATCTAAACCTAATCTTAGTGCTAAGGTATAACCCTAAAACTTAACCTAAGTTAGGTTAGGTATAGATCATAGATTTCAAGTTCAAATAGAGACCAATTCTTATTAGATTTATATATAAATCTAATATCCTTCCTAAAGACTAGAATACTCCACTTTTACAGAAAAATACAACACGGTCATCCGGTTTCTAGATTCTCCTATCAAAGAGAAATCTGTAACAGGTCAACTCTAGATTAGGTTCGGTTTTTTTCTAGGTTATTAAAGAGTCTATATAGGAACTAGGGCTCCAGTGCTTAAGGACATGTTCTTTCCTATCTACTGATAGACCTATAAATGATGAACATTTATAGACTATGCTAAACCCCTTCTATAGCTCTACACACTAGAGCCAGGAAATAGTGTAAGTAAGCCGAGAAAAAAAAATGACACATTAGAAATGGGAATCATGTATTTAGACACTTGTCTGATTCGTTTCTGGCAACCATAGAAGGAAGCAGCATTGTTCAATCATAAATAGGATCCACTTGATCGGTTAGTGGGTCACTTTATGAATGGTCCCCAGAGGTAGAATCCCAGGATTCTTTTGCTGACATGATCTCGAGAACCAGAGAAGTATTCAGCAGAACTCCCTTAGCTGCCTCATCACCCGCAGCTGCTTTGCTCAAACCCTGACCAGAACCAAGGAATCTTCTGACCCACCCCCATCCAGTGAGGTATAGAGCGACAAAGAAAGTCTGTGTGCCACCCCTCCGCTGGATTGATGGACGCTCCTCAATGTATTCAAGCTTGACATTCTTCCCCATGATTTTCCTAGCAAGATTCTCCTTAGAGCGCAATTCCCCTTTCTGTGGCCCCAGATTCTCAAGGATGGGTGTCCATAGGCCCGCCAACCAATGCCTGGCTGATTCATAACCACACACAGGATCAGAGAGTATCACTGCAGCGACATAGGCTTCGAAGACATCACCCTTGATCTTGGTCCAACGTTTTGACGGGGTATTGTAGTTTGATGGCACCGAAACCTTGCGGTCAAAACCACAAAGTTCTGCGAAGCCCGAAAGCGTCTCGTTCTTAACAAGATGCTCGCGAATTTGGGATATTCTTCCTGCTGCTAAATCTGGAAATCTATCCCAGATGAGTTTGGTTGCAATCAACTCGATGTATGCATCGCCTAAAATCTCAAGCCGGTCGTAGGTTGCATTGCTGGGGTTGCCAAGAGCTGGATGGGTAAAAACAGCAAGTTCTAATTTCTCATCCATGATCGGGGGCAACAAAGGGCTAAACGATCCGCTAGTTACCTTCGAACTGCGGTCTTTTTGGTAAAACTTTGGGACTTCATCAGACATAGCCACATCCTTGAGAGGTCCTTGATTCTCTGTTCGATTTAAAATGCCATCTAGCTTCAATATTGCCTCCAAAACTTCAGACTCAACGGCAGCGAGTGCAGGATTGTTTGAAATCTCTCGAACAAGGCGTTGCAAGAGTAGAAGACGGGAATTGTTGTTAGCCTTGAACATGCCGTGACTGACGTCAATTGTGGATCTAGTCTTCAGTGAACCGTCTGAAGGTTTAATCTAAATATGACGGCGTCAGCAATATGGTTGGATCAAGTGAAAAGCATGTGGTATAGCAAGTATGAAACACTACTAACCCGAGGCCGCTTTTGGGAATCTGGCATGGCATCTGACCCAGAGATGGATAATGGTCGTTTTGAGCATTTCCCTTGCCCTTTTGAAGTCCCTGCATCTGCTGAATTTCTGTCTTGAAGCATTTTAATTGATGCGTTTCGATAATGATTCCAAGAAGCTTTGGGCTTTTTTCTGCCCGCCAGTGAGATAAGAAAGTATGAACATGTAGGCGGTGAGTATAAGTTTGGGTGTCACATGACCATGGGCCAAACCTCATTTGGTCGCTCAACAATCCCGACCTCCATTCACCGTGCTGCAATAAACAGCCGCTACATTCATCTCCTGGTGCACATGGTTCTTTCGAACCCTCCAAAAAGATAGGAAAATGGCACAGAGTCGCATTCTGGACTTAGTAAAGGTTCAACAACCCTCCCCAATATACAATACTTGCTAATTGATCTCAAGGCTCAATGTCGCATATTTTCCCTTAACTTCAACCCACAGCGCCTTCGACTAGGCAACAAGGTCTTGAGACAGCGCCTACGAGGACCGGCACTTGCAGCCTGGTACCCTAAAAAGACTGTGTCATTCCGAGATTTACAAAACACATATAAACCTCTTGGCTTGACAACATTTGACGAGGCTGAAGATGACAGAGAGGAAGCTATTCAGATGTAAGCTTGACTGGTAACTCCAATTCTGTCAAATCGTTTGCTAAGTATCGGATTTATAGTGCCAAATTACGAGGGAAGGGCCGGCCTAAGAAGAAACGATCTGCTGCAGGTAATTTTTCCCATTCTGTTTCCCCATCCTGTCTTCAAAATCTAACAGTTCCATAGAATCGAGATCCGCAAAGAAGAAGAAATGAGCTCCTTGTTAAGTGAGACTGCTAAGATATTGCCTCGCTTATGTATCAACATCGGCAAACATTACATCCCATATATTGGCCTCAATCCCCTAGACATGAGCTGTGTATATTGACAGAGTGTCATGCTGAAACTCTGTTACTGGCTTGGGGTGTCAATTGATTCAGTATCATATCTGGCCATTCTTGTTGATAATCAAGTGATAGCACTCAGCGTCTCTTGCTCCGGAATTTGTACAATACTTGTTTTATACACTCAATCATTCTCTTTTCATTCCCTTTATCTTGTTGTTGAGCCGCATGGATAATCATAAATATGTACATATATAAATACATGTAGGAAACAGTATCTCATTCCCACAGATGTAGGCAGTTCCTAGTCTCACTTAACAAGGCGGTAAGGAAGCCATGGAGTGTCGTCCCGAGCGCTTTGCAGGGTTTGCATTGTGCTGGGGCCTCAGGCATCCAGCCACTTGCTGGATGCAGCGGTGCCTTGGCACTGCTGCGCACATAAGGGGCTTCCTGTTGTGGTCTAGCGAGG